>QFDD01114633.1:0-10379 GCA_006871305.1 Vachellia collinsii
TACAAAACCAAAGAGATTTATTTCATCCAAGGCTTACTGGCACATTTTCTTCTTGAGAATTGTGGGAAATTTTTAACATAATGATGTCTACCAAGTTTATTTAAAAATACGTAGAGATGCAAACTTAGGAAATAAGTGTTTACCTAGGTATTGGTGACACATTTTACTTTTTGGAAGATGCAAAAATAGTCATATGCTTTTTAAATTGAGCAACATAAATATAACTGTTAATTTTTCTATCATTGATTGTGAGTGAGACTCACCTCAAAAAAAGTAACGGACATTTGGACAAATTGATGATTTTTTTTTTATTTTGCACTCTTTGAAAAATAGAATGGCTATTTTTATACTCTCCAAAAGTAAAATATGCCATTTGCACCTAGGTACATACTTAGTTGCTAAATTTGTACCTTTACCTTTTAAAAATATAGTTCATGAATTGTGAACTATTGAACTTGTATCGAAAGATTTGCTATTGGATTGACTGTACTTATCACTGGATTACGGATGAAACTTCGGTGGAATATTTCATCCGATTACGTCTTCATCAGAATTTTTAACACAATCATGTGATGTAACAGAAGAAGATGAAAGAAACAGGAAGAGAAGTAAAAATTTTAACTAGCTTTTATTTTGTCATCCTTCAACCTACAGAAGGAACTTAAGCTCATCATACCTGGAAGAGAAGTAAAAATTTTAACTAGCTTTTATTTTCTCATCCTTCAATCTACAGAAGGAACCTAAGCTCATCACACCTACTGAAGGTCGAATGTGCACATTTTCTTACGACTCTAACAATATTAATTAGAAATTTGATGGATATGATGTAGATATATGTTATTGGACATATGGCATTTTAATTAGTGACCATTAGATAGTTGACATGTTTATGTTTGCATGGGTACGTAGCAGAATGCTATTAGATTGTTGAGTTGAAAAGGAGAAAAAAGGTTTAAGAAACAATACAAAGGTACAGCCTCACACATGGTCAAAAAGGCATAGGTATCAGGAAGTACGTCCGACAATATATTTCATTCAATTTGTTTTCATATGTAGTTTTGTTGGGAGACTTGCTGTTTGTAGTCCAAACAGACTTAGTCTATGTACTTTGTTTATGTTTGTTGCCCCACAATTCCGTAAGATGGAAACTCACAGCACAATTCTTAATCCAACTACATATGTGTGGGTCAATCAAAGAAACATATTTCTTTGATTTTGTAAGACTTGACTCAGTTTTAACGATATGGTTCTGACCCACAACAAAATCTTTTTGACGGACAAAAATAATTCAAAGATTAAAAGTTGTATTAGTTAAGAGGGTGATGCGAGGAAAGATAACGGAAATTGTGCATTTTATAATTTCATCCTTAAATCTAGTTGGCTATATTATAATACATATATTTAGATCACGATAAATAGTAAATATAAAATAAATCGTAATACATAGAACATATATTATAATAATTTAATTTTATAAACAAATCAAAGGTAAGCCAAAATGATTCATATCAAGTAATGAAGTTAGAGTATAGAGTAATAAATAGCAACAAGATTTCTTCTTCAAAACCTGGAATCTTGATAATTATGATTCTACGTACGTGTTCTTGTGCAATATTCTTTACCAAATGATCCAAAATTTCTTCTTTGTATTAGGAGTTATTTTTTCAATTTTTATTCTTAAGTAGATGCATTTTTTGGATTCTTATAGCTATATATTATTTTTTATACTTTATGTAATAATATTATTATAATATAAATTTATAACAATATTCAATGACCTCATTCAAAAACATGTATAGTTTTCTGTTAAATTAAACTGGGTATGGTTATCTGTAACCTTTATCTACCTGTAAATAAATATTTATTTTTATCGTTTCCTACTAATAAAATTAAATATTTTTGGCCAAAAGGTTTATATTTACAATGTCAAATCAAATAATTTTATTCTCTTATTTTGAAATGTTTCGTTTGATATACTATGATTTTGATATCTATATTCAATCAAATTTTATAAGAGTTTCAGTCTAAACACGAGATAGTAATAAATATATAAATAATATTGAATCTATTGATTTACTCAGCTTAGAATTATAGATAAATAAGATATTTAATTACAAGAAACTGAAAATAGTAAAACACGTAATAAATCGAGCTCTTTGCAGTAGAATTCATTTCCATCTTTTTAATATAATATGCTCTCTCACGAGTGGCCTTTTGCGCAATCACGCAATACTAAAAATTATATTTGTGTCTTTAGGACATTTGTTTATTTTTAATTTACTCTAAAAATCTCTTCATATATCAATAATTGTGAGCATCTTGATGTCATTCAATATAATAAGAAAATTAAAATGGAAAAAGGAAAAGATAAAAGTATAATAATTTGTTGACCATTAACCATTTCATCTGGATACCCTTAACCATCTTTGATGCTGTTTACTTCTTTTTTGGTGAATCCAAACAGATTACACTTTCTCTTTTTTCTTTCCACATGGTTTGCGTGTCATGTGATATAAGTTTGTTGTTATTGTTGTGATCCTCATCTTGTGTGCGGACGTCCATGTATTAGACAGATGACTTCTTAATTAAAATATAATCATGTTATATAATTAATATTTAAACATATTTTGACATCAGTTTATTAATGAATTTTAACAAGCATGTAGTTTTGTAAATGAATTTATGGTCTTAACAACTCAGTTTTTTCTTCATTTTTTCCTTTTAATTTTATAATTTCATTGCAACTATCAACAAATGACACTGAAAACACAAATTCACTCACAACAACCAGAAATAAACAGCAAATTACACTAGATGCACCGACATTAAAACATAGAATAATAAATATAAAATAAAAATGAGCAAACTCTTCAACAGTTTTTAAACAGTAAAAAATTTTGTTGTAATAATAAAATCATGAAAAAAGCGTGCCACGGTCACAAGTTTTAGGGGAAAGTACGCACTGGTATCAAGAAACAGAAAATACTATAAAAAAACGTCCCTAAAATCAAGAAATTAACATGGTGTCCCATGGGATCTGATATATATCATCTGTAAAAATGAAAAGACCAAATTACCCTTTGTTGAAAGTTTGCCCCGACAAACTCAAAAATCTGTATTGACAACTAAAACATCTTAAATGACAACTTAAGCGCTACCAATAACAAGTAACAGAGTTTTGATGTGCAAAATACAAAATATGAAAAATTGAAGGAATATATTATGGACGATTATAAACATAAACTACCTAAGATGCAATCTAAAACAGCTTTTAACTGTTTTAGATTGCATCTTAGGTAATTTAGATTCATAATCATCCATAGTATAGGTCTTGGGGTTAATAGCCTTTTTAGATTGCATTTTAGGTAGTTTAAGTTCATACTCGTCCATAGTATATGTCTTCAATTTTCATACTTTGTATTTTGCACATCAGAAGTCTCTTACTTGTCATTAGTGGTGCTCAAGTTGTCATTTAAATTGCTTCAGTTGTCAATACATGTTGTGAATTCGTTGAGGAAAACTTGGAAGTTCGTCAGGGCAAACTATCAACAGAGGGAAATTTGGTCTTGTCGCTTTTACAGATAATATACCTCAGGTCCCATTGGACTTCACATTAATTAATTTTTTGATTTTCAGAGATTTTTTGTAGTATTTTCTCCCCCGTGTACCTGTGTGCAATTAAACTTTGATGAAAATGCGTGCAACCAGATTCTGCGTGTGCGCGCGCGTGTGTGTGTGTGTGTGAACGGATAAATCTTTTGCCACTATGAAGATATGTAACAAACATAAGTGAAAATAATGGTTTTCATTAATAAGAGGAAAAGTAAAATCTAAAGTATGTTTTTGTTAAAATGTACTTTATTTTTGGTAATGATAAAAAGGTACTTTAATTGTTGATAAAGTACATTAATGTGTATATACTGTTAAATAATATTCATGGATATCAATTGCCACATTTTTTTCTAGACTCTGATATTTCTCCAATTTAGTGGAAGTTTTGTCAACATCTTAACAGCCGCATTCATGGGCTGATGGGCACACAAATGTTATTCACTCCCTTTGATTTTTCTTTTCATGTTTTAAAGTAAATAAACGTTAAAAAGGAAACCAATGCTATAAGAAAATGGTGACATTTTTATAATAAAATTGAAGTTTGAATGAGAATACATATCGGTCATTTAAAAAATGACAACTAATGTCAACAGGGTTAAAATATAGGGAAAATGACAAGAAAATGATAAGTGAATTAAAGAAACCCAAAAAACTACCCTAAACTTCCAAAAGGACAAATTGCTGCTGGGCAGCAATTTGGGTTTTTGCTTTTGATGAGAAATGACGAAAATGCCCCCTTAAGCAATAAAAGATCAAAAGCAACGTGAGACAGACATGAAGCAATATGGTTTAAAGAGAGAGTGACGAAGCTTCCTGCGTATTTCACTAGAGCTTGAAAGCTGAAAGAGGAGGTAAGTTGAAATCATTTTTCACATACAAACTCTTCTCCTACCCCTCTAACCATCACTGTGCAGTTGCCGTAGTTAATTTTTATAGAGTTTAGTTGTGGGTAAGTGGGTTTGAAGGTGAAGACGGGGGTGAGCATCGGAACTTACGTAAGATGAATGACCTTCATCTTGGTGTGTCGACTTTTATTTTTTTGGTGTGTGCATTGTGAGGCGTGAGTTGCATAAGGGTGGGGGTGGTGTCTGATTGGGTTTAGATTGAGTAATAGGTAAATGATGAAAGGGATTGAAGCAACCAAGCTTGTGCAACAGCAAAATGTCGTACTGTCTGATATAGGCATTTAATCTTGTTATGATTATTATGTCCAAAAGATAGATACATTCATTAGGATGCAAGCCTGATACGTGGTACTACTGATAAAGCCTCTATCAAGTAAATACTGGTAAGTAAGGATGGCTTGGGTATGACAGATAAGGTAGAGAGAAAATGGGAGGAAGATTGTTGGGGTGATGACATACGTAGGTTCATGTGTAAGGTTGAACAGGCAGGATGTGTGATATGTGTAGTCAATAGCATACGTCTAGCTGTCAAAAACATAAACTGAAGTTGTCAATGGAGGAAATACTATGTTGTGCTCATTCTATAAAGTGAGGAAAAAATTATTGGTGGGTAACTAACATGTTGATGACTTTTCTGCAGGTTAGCACGGAAGATGACATTGGATATGGGTTATTTTCATGTAGATGGGAAGGCCAAGAACTAAAAGGCAAGAATCTCAATTTCAAAATAAGAAGATATACCGGTGTAGCTTATGCCATCAAGTTGGACACACAAAATGAACATGCAAAAGTCCAAACCCAAGTTAAACTTGAGTAGCTATGTGTGGTAAAAATACAAGACTTTAGGGGTTGTACAACTCATAATGTTTTAGGTGAATTTCTGTGTTACATAGGCATATATAGGTCTATCACTACTGCTTTGTTTTGTTGGCAAAAACAAGAAAACATTAGGTCAAAATGAAATATTAATGTTCGCCTGCCATTTTGCAAATCTGTAATTTTTTGCTGTCACATGGATGCTGAAGTGTTGTCAGTGCCATCCATAAAGTTGTTAATATCCTTTACAGTGTTGTCAATACTGTTTATTAGTGTTATCTGTATATAGTTGATAAGTATGTAAGTAATATGAAATATGTTTAGGTAATGACAAAAAAACAATACTTGAGGGTGAAATAGCGATTTTCATTTCTCATTTTGCAAATCTGTAACTTTTTGCTGTTACATGGATACTGAAGTGTTGTCGATGCCATCCGTAAAGTTGTCAATATCCTTGACAGTGTTGTCAATACTGCTTATTAGTGTTATCCGTGTATAGTTGATATGTATGTAAGCAATATGAAATTTGTGTTGGCAATGATAAAAAAAATATATTTGAAGTTGAAATGGCAATTTTCATTTCTCATTTTGCAAATCTATAACTTTTTGCTGTCACATGAATACTGAAGTGTTGTCAGTGACATCCGTGAAGTTGTCAATATCCTTGGTAGTGTTGTCAATGTTGTTTGTTAGTGTTGTCTGTATACAGTTGATACGTATGTAAGTAATATGAAATTTGTGTTGGCAACGATAAAAAAAAATAATTGAAGGTGAAATGACAATTTTCATTTCTCATTGCTGTCACATGAATACTGAAGTGTTGTCAGTGTCATCCATGAAGTTGTCAATATCCTTGACAGTGTTGTCAATGTTGTTTGTTAGTGTTGTCTATATATAGTTGATACGTATGTAAGTAATATGAAATATGTTTTGGCAATGACAAAAAAACAATACTTGAGGGTGAAATGGCGATTTTCATTTCTCATTTTGCAAATCTGTAACTTTTTGCTGTTACATGGATACTAAAGTATTGTCGGTGCCATCCGTGAAGTTGGCAATATCCTTGACAGTGTTGTCAATACTGCTTATTAGTGTTATCCGTGTATAGTTGATATGTATGTAAGTACTATGAAATTTGTGTTGGCAATGATAAAAAAAATATATTTGAAGGTGAAATGGCAATTTTCATTTCTCATTTTGCAAATCTATAACTTTTTGCTGTCACATGAATACTGAAGTGTTGTCAGTGCCATCCGTGAAGTTGTCAATATCCTTGACAGTATTGTTAATGCTGTTTGTTAGTGTTGTCTGTATATAGTTGATACGTATGTAAGTAATATGAAATTTGTGTTGGCAATGATAAAAAAAATAATTGAAGGTGAAATGGCAATTTTCATTTCTCATTTTGCAAATCTGTAATTTTTTGCTGTCACATGAATACTGAAGTGTTTTCAGTGCCATCAGTGAAGTTGTCAATATCCTTGAAAGTGTTGTCAATACTGTTTATTTGTGTTGTTTGTATATAGTTGATACGTATATAAGTAATATGGACTTTTTGTTGGCAATGACAATAAAACAATACTTAAAGGTTAATTGTTATTACTTATGTTATAGTTGACAATACCCTATTAGGAGTTGTCATTATGGATGTTAGAGTTGTCAATGCCCTATTTGTAGTTGTCAACGAATGAAACAACAACATCAGGGGCATGAGTTCAGGAGTTGTCAATAGCTTGTGTAAAGTTGTCAATGCCTAATGAACCATTGTCAATACGTAACTCAATGAAAGGACATGGGCAGCGCAAAGTCCATGTTCTGAGAATGATAACTTTAGTTACCATTACTTATGTCAATAGCTTGCATAAAGTTGTCAATGCCTAATGAACCATTGTTAATACGTAACTCAATCGAAGGACATAGGCATCGCGAAATCCATGTTCTGAGAATGATAACATTAGTTGCTATTACTTATATTAGAATTGTCAATACTCTATTCATAGTTGTCAATACCAAATCAATTTCTTTTCTTCTTTTATCAAATCCTTACTTGGTCCGAAATGAAAATCAATTTTGAAAACATTTCACATATCATAATCAAATGCTTTTGTAAAACTTAATATTCTAGCTTTTATTTGAATTTATAAACGTTCACCTATCACATCATTCGAATGCAATGCTTCTAATTCATTTGTAAAAGAAAACAAATTCATTCGGATGCCTCAATTTATATTCGAATGATATATATTAATCAGTGTTCATAGTTAAAAACAATATACTTCATTTGAATGAGTTATGTATTGTTATTACTGATGTTATAGCTGTCAATACTATATTTATAGTTGTTGACGAACAAAATAACAATATCAGAGGCATAAGTTCAGGTGTTGTCAATAGCTTGCGTAAACTTATCAATAACATATATAGCGTTGTTAATAGCTAATGAACAGTTGTCAATACGTAACTCAGAAAAAGTACATTCGAATGCATTTTTAAGTTCATTCGAATGACTTCTTAAAGATTTTAATGCCCATCTTCAAGCTTCATTCGAATATGTTGATAATGAGGTTTTCATTTGAATGCATTTTTAAGTTCATTCGAATGCATTGTTATGTGTTGTCATTACTGATATTATAGTTGTCAATACCATATTCATAGTTGTTAATGAATGAAACAATAACATCAAAGGCATAAGTTCAGGTGGGAGAAACGACCGAGAAAGCTTCACAGCAATAACGATTCCAGCAACTTTCAATGGCAAACCAGCGAATGGTGAGAAACTAGTGAACGACAGACAAGGTCACATGAAAACCACTTAGGGACGCCAGAGGGAAGAAGAGGCAAAAGCTCCTTGTGTCACTCTGTTTAAGCCTGAAACAATGAGCGCAGAAGGGAGGTGAGAGAAAATACAAACACATCTGTTAAACTAAGGGCATTTTCGTCATTTCTCATAAAAAGCAAAAACCCAAATTGTCCTTTATCAAATTTGCAGCAGCTTTTTGGGTTTCCCTATTTCAAATGTAATTTTCTTGTCATTTTCCCTAGAAGATATTCAAATACGCATAAGATTATAAGTTGATTATTAGGAAAATCGAGGATTGATGTCAACAAAGTAAAAAGAATATTTAAATATGCATAAGATAAAACGTTGGTTATTAGAAAAATCGATGACTTATAAAGCCAAGTTACAAACTTGATTTAAATATAAATAAGATCGTATGTCAGACTTTTAAAAAATTGATGACTTAAGTTAACGTGGTGCAAAATTATTTAAATATGCGTAAACTCAGGTCTAACCAGGAAAAAGTTGAACTGTTAAATGTTATAAAATGTATGTCATTTATTTAAATATGTGACATTTGAAATGTTTCTAACGTGACATATTTAAATAACCAACGGCAGTAAGAATTTGAATTTAACATAATCGCTTTTGTGTTTTTGACAATTTCACTTTTGTGAAACAGAAATCTCTCTCATGGTCCCCAATTGCTGTCCCACTTGAGTTTGAAAAGATTCTTTGTGTGTTCACTAGGGTTCCCCCTCCATTTCTAACCACTTCCTAGTCTGTTCATCATCCCCATTTTTACTGCATGTATTATCGTTTTTTGTCCTCGCTTTCATTATAACATCCAAAATTGGATTAATGTGATATAAAATATAATTAAGACTTTGAAAAATCAATTAGAAAATTTATTGTAATGATTATTCTACATGTTAAAGTGTCAAATTTTGGAAGAAAGTTGATTGTTGTAATAAAAGATTTATTATTGCAATTGTGGAATTATTGGGGAAAAAAAAGTTTACGCATGTCCCACGTGTAAAGCCTCTGCCCACAGCTTAGCCTTCAGCCTCCCGAGCCCTCAGCTTCCCCTTTTATTTATTTCATTCATTCAACACCCAGCTTCAGCGAGCGAGAGAGCAAGAGACTATTAGATATAAGTCAGCTTATGCATGCATGTATCTGTTTCTGTTAAGAGTCAGTTGCACCACTTGGAGTTGTTATACTCCACTCCAGTTTTTTATGCTCACGTGTTTGTTATGCCTATGTGTCAGTTGTGTAAATCTCAATGAACATTAGCTATATATATAGCACTCATACACATGAATAAACAGATCAGTTTTCATTCTCTCAATATTCAGCTCTATAAAATTAGCATGGTATCAGAGCCAGCTGCCGTCGGCAGTGCTCCGATCATCGTGCCTCAC
This sequence comes from Vachellia collinsii, assembly GCA_006871305.1. Taxonomy (NCBI): domain Eukaryota; kingdom Viridiplantae; phylum Streptophyta; class Magnoliopsida; order Fabales; family Fabaceae; genus Vachellia; species Vachellia collinsii. Next base: position 9,537 of record QFDD01114633.1, read on the forward strand.
CTGTACTGAGCAATACTCATGCCGAAATAGTGCTTTGCAAAAATAATAATGACAACCTGCTCCAACTCATCTAGTACAGCTCCACCTGAACTACCACCAGCAGCACCGAATGTCAACTTCACCAACAAGAAAATCTCCGTGAAGCTCGATGAATCCAACTATTTGATCTGGAAGCAACAGGTTGCGTTTATGGTTAAGCAACATCGTCTGAAAGGCTTTCTTGATGGCTCTGCTACGGTTCCGCCACCCAAAGTTCGAAACACAAACGGATCTGAAGTTGATAATCCAGAGTTTGATACATATGAAGCACTAAACTCTGCTCTAGCTTCCTGGCTCCTCTCATCTGTCAGTCCTTCCATTCTCCCAGAACTTGTTGGCCTCGACACATCTTCTCAAATCTGGTCCAAACTGAACCGTTTATACTCCAGCAAATTTGCCTCCAAGATCCTCTACTACAAAAATCTCCTCACGAACCAGAAGAAAGGAGAGATGAAGATGCGAGATTACCTTGCGAACATCAAAAACACTTGTGATCATCTTGCTATGCTAGGTGAACCAGTACCGGAGTCATCACAAATCTCTCATGTCCTCAACAGTCTCACGGCTGAATATGAACCAATAATTGCTGTCATAAATGCTACACCGTCTCGTTTTGATCTGGACACCGTCAACACAATGTTGATCGACTCATAAGCAAGATAGAAGACGTTCATCCATAATACAGCTATACATGCAAATCATGTCACTCACCATCCTTGGGAGTACTCAACGGAAGCATTCCCTCAAGCTTATCAAACTCAAGCTCCTTTCACTGCACACGGTCACGGCATTAGAGGACCACCT
>QFDD01114634.1:0-27268 GCA_006871305.1 Vachellia collinsii
GTTCTCCTGCCCGTATACGTCAGAACAAAACGGGCTAGTGGAACGCAAGCATCGCTCAATTGTTGAAACAGGATTATCGTTATTGGCTCATGCTTCACTGCCGCTATTTTACTGGACCGATGCCTTCAGTACAACAGTATTTCTTCTCAATCGGGTTCCCTCATCAGCCATAGGGGGTATCACACCTTTTGAGAAAATCTATGGCACCAAACCAAATTACTCTATCTTGCGAGTCTTCGGCTGTGAATGCTATCCCTTGCTTCGTCCATTCAACAAGCACAAGCTTGAATTCAGGTCTAGCAAATGTATTTTTCTAGGCTACAGCACACACCACAAAGGTTACATTTGCCTTGATGTCCTAACTGGCAGAACTCTTGTCTCCAGACATGTCAAATTCAATGAGCAAATCTTCCCCAAGCTTTCTCAAACCAATGTTCGTACACTGGCAGCAAATATTGACCATACCACTAAACACTCTTCCTTCACCAAAACACACACCTCCTTAAAACCCATGGGCCCACCACCCCAAACTCAATGTGCACTCACTAGAGACAGCTAAGGCCCCAAACGATGATGACGATGGAATCTATGTTTAAGTGTCATTTTTTTTTCTCCTTTTCCCAATAGGGGGAATATTAGATATAAGTCAGCTTATGCATGCATGTATCTGTTTCTGTTAAGAGTCAGTTGCACCACTTGGAGTTGTTATACTCCACTCCAGTTTGTTATGCTCACGTGTTTCTTATGCCTACGTGTCAGTTGTGTAAATCTCAATGAACATCAGCTATATATATAGCACTCATACACATGAATAAACATATCAGTTTTCATTCTCTCAATATTCAGCTCTATAAAATTAGCAGAGACAGCGTGAGAGCAAGAACTCATCATCGAGGCCATGGAGCTCGCCAGAAAAGTGGCTGGAAAACGCGCGTAACCGAGGAATCTCGACTCAGGTGAGCTCGTTTCTTCATCTCCGTCGCTGGATTTCTGGTTTGGGATGGATTGAGATGAGTGAAAGTAGAGAAATCAAAGGTAATAGGATGAATTTCACCGATTAATCCCTCTTCATGTGTAAGATTTATGCTCTGTGGGTTGATTCAAGTCGTGTATGTTGATTCTTGTTCAAGCCGAGGTCTCCGCTTATGTGTTTGCTGTGCATGTGAAATATGCTGATGTTCTTCTTCAATTTTTGACTGAGAAATGGAGATTACTCTTGATTAAAGTTAAGTTTGAGTGTTTATAAGTTACTGGAAGTTGGAAGTCAAGTGATGCATGTAAAATATTTTGATCCCGAAGCTCTGAATCATGGATTTCTGCTTGGGTGCAGAGTGATTCGTTTCTAGTCTTAAATGCATAACTCCTTGGATTTGAGCTGAATCTCAGTGGATAAGGAGTGTAATAATCATTAATTAAGCATGCAAGTTCGTTTTATTTTTCTTTGTTGCTAAAAGAAAACAGGGGGCTCTCGGTTTTATTGGTTAAAGAGAGAAATATCAAACGTTTTGAGATGTTAAAATGAGCTTATGGGTCTGTGAAAGGGCGTGAAGAGCATGCGTAGTGATTTTTCCTTTTCATTCGGTATTTGTGTTGTTCCAAGCTATTGATATGGATGAATTGAGAACAGAGATTTCAGTTCTTGGCAGTCTGAGACCAAAGCTTGAATGTTAAATTAGTTCTAAGGTTTAATAAGAGGATAACTGAACAGGAGTTGTGGTTTTGGTGTGCGTTTTCTGCTGAGGTTGTTGGATTGGAATGCACAAATATTTAGTTGAGTAAATCCTTTTTGTTTCTTAGGAAGCTGAGCAATGTGGAAGTTTTGATTCATTCAAAGAAAATATAGATATATATATGTACAAGCTTGTGTGTGTAGCTGTGTGAATATATATATATATATGCTCTGTGAATTGGGAGTGATTAAGGTTATTTTGGGGTTCTTAAATACACACATATTTTATTAATTGGAATTGACAAATTTATTGTTGGATTAATGATTCAAGCTTTGAGTCTTCTATTTCATATGAGCTAAAACCAGACCTAATGGTATCTTCTGTCCTTGATATTTTGGGAGGATTTAATACACATCTCAAACTTTGAAATAAATCCTAGAACATAATATTTGGATGAGTGGATTGTAAGTTATGAATTTTTGAAGATTCATATAGAAAACTGAAAGGAATGCATTTTTGCGAATGAGCAGAGTGCACTTTCATTGGGTTGAGGCAGAAAGGTTTAAGAAAAGATGACTGGACGTATTTTTCCATTATAGAGGATGAAAAGAGCTTCTAATAGAGCTTCGAATCACTCAATTTTGGATTTTGTACACTAAGTTATGATTTTTCAAAGCTCATCATTTATGTAAAGGTTTGATACTGATGTATAGTTTTTGGAAAGTTAATAGATTATCTTAAGTATTTGAGTATGAAAAGAATTCCCAATTAAGTAGAGGGCTTTCTTTCTATACACTTGGATAAAAGAAGTTTTCAAAGAGAACAACCCCCTAATAAGAAATGAAGTGGGAATTCATTTTCAAAAGGGTAGAATTTAAAAAAGGGAGTGAGATTTAAATTCTATCGAAAATATTTTATACATATAATTGATATATTTTTATATGTATATACAATATCTAGGATGTGACACTTGCCCAAACCCACCAAGAAAAATGGGGAAGAAGGAAATCTGAGAAGCTAAAATGGAGTGAGAATGGAAGCTTGGCTAATGAAGCTCCTAATATGGGAAGAAAAGAAAAGCAAGAGAAAGCTAATAAAGCTTAAAGGTAACAATTTTACCCATTCTTGCATTTAAGTTGTACTTGTGTTTTGTTATGCTTCCTAGCTTGCCATGAGTTGAATAATTTATTTTATTTTGAACATGTTAAATGATTGTTTTGAATTGTTTCATGGCAATGCCACTTGTTAATTAGTAAATGATGGAAGTATAACTTAATTGTTTGAATGATAATTATTTGCTACTGGGATTCCTTGAATCTCACCCATCAATAACTAACCATGCTAGGTTCCAAATTTTCAAGAGAAAAGTGAATGCTAGAGAGAAAGTGTAAGTAGAACAAAAGACATAAGCTTCTCTGGAATTATTTTTCTACAAGTTATTAAATGTATAACAATTCTTATAGGTTGTGTAAATTCAATTTGAGGCCTTGGCTTGTACATATGATATGTATTGATGAATGATAAGTGATTATATGCCTACGTTGGGCCTTGAAAGTATGATTGTAAGATACATGATCAGGGCTATACTAATTGAGCGATTTTGAAGGTATGATTAATGTTTGATTCATTAAAGCATAGTAAATGATCTCTATTATTTATGATAATTTTCATGGACGAAATAGACATAGAGCTTCCCATCAAGTCCTAAATAAGGTTAATTGAAGTTCTATAGATTAAGTTATGAATTTTTGAAGTTGAAGCAAAAAGTGTGTTAGTAAATCAGAGTGAGTTTAGTAAATTAATAAACTGTATTAAACAATATATTTTATGGCCAAGATCATATTTTTCTCATGTAAAGGACTACAAGAGTTTTCAAAAGAATTTCAGAGTATCATCATATGATTTTTCTAGAATTAATTATGATTTTTCATAGTTGGGCTGAAAATTTGAAAATACCAAATGATTTATCATTTCAATGGTAATGTAGTTTATCTAATACCATACCAAACATTTCCCTTTCTCAAAGCTAAAACCTATATATTACTTAATGTCATGAGCATGAAAGTCTCTTTGCCTTTATAAAACTTATTGCCTAGCTTTATCAAAATGGGATTTTGTGAGAAAATTCAAACGTTTTAAAACACTTTGCCAAAGTTGTGTTCGTTTCCTCGAGCCGGTTTTCAACCATGGGATCATTGGGCTATTTGATGCAGCTTTAATATTGTTATCTATACTTAAAGCATCATCTTAAGTTACTCTGTAGGTTAGAAATCCTTATTCACCTTTGGTCATCTAGTAACACCTCCCTTATCATACATTTATAAGCATTAGAGACCCATTCTAGATCACTTGAACCCCCTTCAATAATTTAGAATAACCAAATAAAAATTTAAAAACTTCCTTATTGTACTATTCACAATCATTATCCACTTGATAAATTCTGAAAATTTGGTGAACTTTAAAAATTTATGACTAATTTAAAAAAAAAAACCTAAATCAAGTTGTTCAAGTCTCTAATTAAATATCATTTCTTTCCCCACAGGGAAAAATACTCATTTGACCATTTCATTGCTCATTTAATTTAGAAAAACGCTTGAACATTCATTATTCATTTAGTTATTTTTCATTTTTCCAGAATTTTTTCTTAACTTTAGATATTTATAACTTTTTACCTACACATTTAAATTTAACAAACTTTGGCTCATTTTTAAAGCTTGAAATGTGTAATATCTTTCTGAAAAATTTGAAGTCACTTAGACTTCATTTTCTCTTTTTCATCATTATCTCAAGTTTAGTCTTTAACAAAGGTATTGGACCTCCTTGAATTTGATTTTAGCATGCTTAATTCCTCCATTTTCATGAATATAACACCATCACAGGATTAATTAGTATGCTTCACATGTACATGCAGCGCCTATCTCATGCTTCATGAGTAGGGGTTTATCATAAATTCTTTCAAGAATTTCAATATAACAACATATACAACATGAGCAAAATTTCCATCACAAATTGGAGGCCACCTACCTTAGCCTTCAATCTCCTTGCCCTAGCCTTTAGAATGTTGGCCTAAAGTTGTCATTAGAAAGAATGAGATTTCAAAGAAATCACAATAACAATTAACTTTACCTAACATATTAACATGCATTATTGTTAATATATAGCATTCAAATGTCATGAACAACAACAATACTTTACGACCTTATATTATTATTCATTCATTGAACAAGGTCAAGGCATATTCAAATTTACATAGCTTCAACCATGCACATTTACAAGCAAAGTTTTACATGTTATATGGCTTTGACGACACATTCATGATGGTAAAATAACATAAACAACAATCAATATCAATGTAAATGTAAAAGTTAGAGATTTTACTACCTTAACACTTGTCTTTCCAATTGGACTTCAATGGCTTCCTTTTGCACTTTGCAACTTTCCTTTGCAATTTACACTCCTACCCATAATCATTATGCAATTGGCATAATACAAGCCAAAACCAATGCATTATAACATTGCCAAATTCAATCCTAATACTTCCAAACTTATTTTCTTACTTCTATCATACACAATTTTTCATTCTAAATCTATTAAAAGAATTAAAATAATCAAAATCACATTCCTTCATGAAAATCCCCTGCAGGTCGAGGCACATACAGAAATTGGCACTAATGTGATTTTTCAACTTCTCTTTCATACACATGCATAATCATACTTCTAGACCAATTTCCAATCATTATTTAGCATAAAAACATGGGTAAAGAGCAAATATAACCCTGATTTTATTTCTCAGGTGTACTTAGCACCATAATCTTTTTTAGTACAATTTTATCCCTCATCTTTTTAATTTCGTGTAATTTCATCCCTCTTAACTTTTAGCCAATTCTTTTAAAGAAAATTAATTTTTTAGTCCCCAACTATTAACTTACTTATAATTTAGTCCCTCAAGCTAATAAAAAAACTAAGCTTCCAAGTCCCTTCAACAAATTTTTCATGAGGATTTTAAAAATTAAGTTTATCTACAATAATTCATCCATTTAGAATCATAAAAGTCACTTTTTTTTTTAGGGTTAGTTTAAAGTTAGAAGAATAAAATTTTTTTTTTTTGCATTAGAATTTCATGTAAACAATTTTTATAACTCAATTTTTTATAAGGATTTTAGAAATCAAATTAATTTTTCAAAATTCATCTGTTTGTGCTAGAAAGGCCACATCCATTCAAAATTCATCCATAAGAATAATAAATTAAATTTTGAAAAATTCATCCATCATTTCTAGCCCGAATGGATGAATTTTAAAAAATTAATTTGATTTTTAGAATCCTCATAAAAAATTAAGCCATAGAAGTTGTTTCCATGAAATTCTAACACAGTGAAAAATTTTCATTCTTCTAACCATAAACTAGTCATAAAAGAATATGTGACTTTTCTAACCCTAAATGGATGAATTATTATAAATAAACTTAATTTATGGAATCCTCATGAAAAATTATTGAGGGGACTTGGAAGCTTTTTTTATTTACTTGATTTCATAAAATAGTTTGAGAGATTAAATTATAAGTAAGTTAAAAGTTGAGGCGAAAAGATTAATTTTCCATAAAAGAATTAGATAAAAATTAAAGGGATTGATAAAATTGCACCAAAAAAAGATTAAACAACTATACAAAATATTAAAAAGCATCCCATAAAAGAAGTTAATACAGCAAAATAATAAAGGTTAAAGTGCATCTAATGGACTGAAATATTTTTTTGAAATGTATCCAACACCTCAAAGTACTTTATGGTGCATTTAACATCTTGAAATAATTAGATGTGTACAGTACTCTAAAATATTTTTTATGCCTTGGTGTTCCATGTGCTAAAAATATTTCAAGGTGCTGGACAAATATGAAAATATACTTTGGGATGCTGGATGCTAAAAACAAAAAAAAATTTAAGATGCTGAATGGATATGGAAAAAACCTTTAGAGTGCTAGATACCACACCAAAAAACTTTACAGTACTGTATGCATATGAAAAAAATTAGCTTAGCCTAAAAAACGTAAAGGCCATGGTGACCTCATAGAGTACGTTAATTCATTGGAGCCCTTGACTTGAAGAAAGAGGAGACCTCAAAGTCACACCCTTTTTGCTTAAAAAATAAAAAGCGAAGGAAGGAGACTTTGCGGGAGCTGAAACCCGGATGCTTTTTTTTCGATTTATCAAATATACATGGGCTCAATTGGAAGGCCACGGTTGTAATTCTCAATTGTGTTAAAGTAATATTTTTTTTGCCACATATGATAATCAATTGATTATTCAAAACAAATTATACATGAAAAGGATAAAATTATTAAATGTGAAAAGATTAAAGACTAAGTTTTAAGCTGTCAAAAGTTTAAATATTGAATTATAACAGTATTGATAGTTGAATGGTCAAAAAATTAATTTTCCTGAGCCTTTTGATCAACTTATGGAAAAACCATCTTCTTTCTATTCATCTTTGAAATCAATAGTAACCAAAAATCATATTATCATACACATCAAAGAATCATGTTATTATTGTTCTGATTGGAGGGAAATCTTCTCCATGTACATCCTGGATTTATAAAATGATGGAACCTTTCTTTCTTTTCTTTTTTTTTTTTTTTTGAGATGGAAAAGGAATTAAGCAATAGATGAATTAACTAATATTTGAGATGAAAAAATAAATAATTGATATGAGTTCATCAAGTTATAGAAAAATAATCATTAAAAACATAAACCCAAACTCGATCCAATTACACCACATATAGAAGTTTTTTTTTTTATTTTAAAACAAGGAACCATAATATCTAGAATATCCACGTACAATCTCAAAATTAAATAATAAAATATATAATATAGTATAAGTCAATCAGAAAATTTATTTGGTTTCTCACTAACTAGAATTTTATTAATACCTTACTATTTATAATTCAATTTTGAGAAACTGAAAACGAAAGCACTTTTCCTAACTTCTTCGGGGGGAAAGGAGTTATGGAGTAAAACAATGGGGGTAAAGAGCAGGTTATAGTGGTTGAAGTAACAAGAAACTTGTCTGCATTTTAATATGGTTTGTCTTGGGTTGTCCACAAGGCCCATACTGGATTTTATGTTTTAGTTCAATTTATTACTCTATAGATTAGATTTAATAAAACTACTAAAATTATTAATTCAAAATCATTTCAGCCTACATAGTATTGAACCACCATCTTGATTTATTTGAAAACGCCACTACCATTAACTTTTTTCGTGTAAGGCATGTTTTTTTCCTAGGTTATTTTCATGGAACTCCTTATTTTTTTAATGATCCAATATTTGCATATTTGTGTTTCACTTTTTAGTTTGAAGATTTTTTAAGCAACTTATGTCCTTTTTAAGTTCTTTCTGTTACACAAAGTTTTTTCTTTAAAAAAAAAAGTCTCACTCACCCATCTTTCCACACACATTAAGATGTTTTCATTTATAAAATCATGATTACTGTGCCACACCCAACTCAAAGATTATGAAAGTATACCATTTTATTCGTAATTCACTTTCAGATTAAAAGAACTCAAAGATCACGTTCTTTTTTTTGTTCAAAATAACACCACATTCCATGTATTAAAAACCTAACCTTGCAAAATTATTATTTGCTAATGTATTGTTAAATTCTGGAAGAGAATTTAAGACAATCATATAATTAAAAACTCTTATTGTCAAAAAATATTAAGAACTCTTGCCTTGAAAGTTGCTACCGCCAAGATATAATCGCTGGAGTTTGGTCAAATTTCCAATGTCACTTGGTATCTTTCCTCCATTGAATTTATTATCAATCGAAGCTAACTCTACCAATCCTTTGCATTGATGCCAAATGGAGGGCATTTCGCCAGACAAATCATTTCCATTCACATAAAATATTTCAAGTTTTGGAAGCCCAAAACACAATTTGTGGGAGACCACCAGATAAGATATTTCTTGAAAGATCAATATCTTGAAGGGCTGAATTTGTTAAATAATGAAGATGGAATAGAACCAGCAAATTGATTCGCTCCAATGTACAATATCTTTAGTTGTGAAAGACTGTCAATCTCTTTTGAGATGTCTCCTTCAAATATTAGTAATGATAATAAAAACTTCTTTACATATATATAACTGGTTATTAAGTAAGTACATGAGACAAATTTACATTTTTTAAGAACACACATATAGTAAGACTTGCACGTTTTTGCGATACAACATATATATTCTAAATGCAAATACACAACTGCAATTATTAATTACGAAAAGGTATGACCCTTTTAATTCGGCTGGGCTAATAACCGTAGATCGAATCACGTGGTTATGTGTATGATTGAGAAATTTGGATGGACTGCAATTATCAAAGCTAAGAGACATATTGAAACCCAATTGGTCATTCCTTTATATAAAAACACAGGTTTACTAGGAGCCTCCAAGGAAAACATTTTTCGTTAACTCTACAAACTTTTTAAAAATAATTACTAATATAGGAGTATGAAAAAAATTTAAAAAATATAATAATAGAATGAAACCACATTCATCATCATCTGCAAGGCATTTAAATTGATGTAACACTAATAAAAAGAATAAATATATATTTCATTTGTAAAAAAATTGAATAAATATATATTTAGATGCAGTTTGATGTATTAGAGAATATTATCAAAATAGATAAATCACATTATATGAACAAAGAAACACATACACACATTACAAAATTACTATGCCATATCAAAATTACTATGTAAAGGTTTTTTAATCATCCAAAATTATGTTATATCTCTTTTTACAAATTTTTACTATGAACACAAACTTTTCGCAACCATTTTACTGTTCTTTGCAAAATTTATTTTAAAATTATTTTCAGTTGAGACAAAAATAAATGGATTAAGGTGTAAATTTTTCCAAAATATTTTCTCTCAAGAGCAATGTTACCCTATAATTTTTTTTAATTAGTAACAGTATTGCCCCAGGAAGTTTCAAATGGAGTGATGTTATCCCATTTCACTAAAAAACTAATAGTGTCTATTAAAAAATTGACGTTAACCGTTTAAAACTTCCAAGACAACAATACTCATAAGAAAAAACTTCCTGAACAAATTTGCACAATAACCTAAAACAAAAAACAAAAGCATGCACATGGTATAATATATATAATAATATAATTAAAAATCTTACCTCGCAAATTGGGCATCAAAAATTGGGTCATAATACTTTCATAGAATAAGAAATGATAATCTCATTCTTGCAAATTGGATAAAATGGGTCATAATACTGTTATATAGTAATCTTAACACACAAATATGATGTATTTTTTTGTTTTGCCAAGGTACAAATATATAATTTATACTGTTCAAACTAAAATTTGATGTTAAAAAAACTTTTTAAATGCGTACATATAAACACTTATTTTCAAAAAATGATAATGAGCCGTTATATCATTCCGTTTGGACTAATATAAAAAAGAAATGTATAAAATATAACAAAAAAGTAAAAATAAAATTGACTGTAAAAACAAATATTGACTGTTAAAAAATTAGCATTACAGCTAATATTTTTAACAGTGATCACAAGTGATATTGCTACTTTTTAAAACTTTTTCAAGGTAAAATTGAACCCAAAACAAAATTTTAGGATAATATTGATCATGAGAAAAAACCTCTGAGATAAGTTTGCACCTTAATCCTAAATGTTTTGTGTATTGCTACTTAATCATGGGAGACATAAAGCAGCAAACTACTTTTTCAGCAATTTATCTCATTTTGATACAACTTTAATGAGAAGTTATTAAATACACTTTGCTAAATTGGGAAAAAAAAGGTTACACGGAATCGCTAAATAATTATTAAGAAATTATTATGTGAATTTTTAATTAGAAAACCTTAATTTAATCTCACAGAGGATTGTATAAAAAAAATTCACTATAAACACAAATGAATTAGAATCATGCAATTCAATTATTTGTCTAACTATTTAAAACAGCTTGTATTCTTGTTCATCAGTTTGAGGTTTTTTTAAAAAAGAAAAACCAGTTTGAGCTCAAATATGGTTCAACTAGTGTTTATTGAGGAGCATTTTAATTTTTATTTAATATCTATATTTTCAAGTAATACTTATTGCTATCCAGAATATAAAAAATTATTTTTAAACTTAATATGAAATGGATAAAATAAAAAAAAATCATCGTGTTTAGCCACAAACATCATAAACACGAACCTTCTTAAAAGTACATAAGAAGATAAACAGGGACATATAGAAGAATTTATCTAAAAAAATAATTATTAATAGACTTCAAAGTTCTTTCGTAGCTCACTACATTTGAACGATCCAAAATAATGTTATTTCTCTTTTTAAGGATATTTAATTACTATTATAGAAAATCTTTAATTTCATAATTACTACGCCACATCAAATACTGCCATAAAGTCTTTTAATGATCCAAAATCATATATTTTCTCTATTTAGGGATTTTCTTAAAATCAAAAGAAAAATATCATTTTAAGATTCTTTTTTCAGTCGAGACAAAAACAAAAGTACGCATAGTCTAATATAATCATATATATATGATTAAAATTCTTACCTTGCAAATTGTTATTGTAAAGAGATAGGATTTGAAGGTTTGTCAAATTTCCAATATCACTTGGAATGATTCCTAGGCAAATTGTAATTATAAAAAAATGGCTGAAATTTTAGTTTTTGTTTAAGTCAATCAGGGAGTATAAAAAAACTTGTTTTCTGTTTTAAACAACTTTTTTCTGTGTTTTTTTCTCATTATTCGCAAAACAGAGTTTTATAATTGGGACCAAAATATTATTGCTTAGAAATTGGAATCTAATGTAATAAGCTTAGAAGCATTTGATATGCTACTTGGAATTTGTCCAGTTAGTTCATTTCCTTGTAGGCATATTGTCTTCAAGTTGGGAAGGTCATTTCCAAAATATGATGGGAGATTGCCAAAAAGAGAATTAGGACCAAGGCCTGAGAATGTCAATGTTGACATGTTGAATATTTTAGAAGGAATAGGCCCATTTAAATTGTTTCCTCCCAAACTCACGATATGAAGTTTGATAAGATTGTCTAAGCTCGTAGGTATAAAGCCTAGAACACAAAAAAAAAAAAATGAATGTGTTGAGTCATGAAAAGTATAGATTCCAAAACATTACATATTTGTGGAAGCAAGAGAGGGACTTATCATAAAGGCCTAAGATGGGTTGGGTTGCACAGGAGTAGGTGATTGGTCTGCTATCTCAATACTTGTACAACATTTGTTGATCAATAGGAGTTATCATTTTGGCCATTGTAATAAATATCTTCCCATGGATAATGTTGTATTGTTATAACCCTAGGGTTGGGTTTGCTTTATACTATGTTTTGCCGTGTCTTTGGATGTATTAGTAACTTTGCTTGTAGTCCGGATCCGAGGGTTGTGTTTGATGTGTTTTGTCAATCAACTTTCTCATTTAGGTTAGTGTTTGTAATTTTGTTTACTTTGAATTAATGAATGAATAGTTCTACGAAAAATCATTTAGGATCAAGTATGGGCATAAAAACATTGGCAGAAATAATAGTACATTGATTAAAGTATATATATCTATGCACACACAAAAGAAGAGGTGTTGTTGTTGATGAAATAGACACCCATGAGGGAGACAAAGAAGGAGATCTGAGTCTGAGAGCAATGTAATTTTAAATTAATGTACAAGTGATATTTTCAAATATGAAATTTCAAGTGTATATTTTAGATTAATTATCAAAACAATTTTTTTATCTTTTCCTTTCCAAAACTTGTTTTAAAAAAAAATTTTATAAAACTATTCTAAAAATATAAAAACATAAAACATAAACAAATAGGGTCTGATTCTACCATCAAGTCATGGTCTTTTGAAATTTTGTGATTGGAAATTTCTTGCTATATTTAAGACCCACTATAAACATGTACAATATTAATGAATTGAAAAATAGAATTAAATATTATTTTAGATTTATGTTACTACAAAAATATTTAAAAACTAATAAAATAATAAGAATAAGAAACGATAATCTCATGCTTGTAGAGGTTGGCGTCAAAATATAATTGAATAATTATAGAATACATTAAGTGTATTTTACATGCTAATTTTTTAATACTTAAAAATTTATAAATTTTTGAAATAAGAAAGAAACAATTGAAAATATTGAGAAAGGAAAATTATAATGGGAAATAACAAGGGGGTGATATAACCTATACATATATTCATATATAGATAACATGTGGGGATATTATGCATTATGAATGAACGGAAAGTCAAAAAAACAAAAACCTCATTTTAGTTTTACTCTACTAAAAAAATTGATATGAAAGGGGGAAAAGCAAATTGACTACCACAAGTTCATGATATAATCTTTTGTTATTTAGGGATTTTAAAAATATATACAATATTAATGAAATGAAGAAAAAAATAAAATATCATTTTAAATTTAATATATTAGAGAAAATGATTAAAAAAACATCTAAAAGAATTAAAATAAAATATAATAAATATAGGATAAATAACTTGAACGTTTAATTCTATTAGTAATTTAGATGAACAAATAGCGTTGGTGAGATTGTATTGAGCAATTCCATCGGGCCTCTTACATTGGGCTTTTATGCTTCAATTCAATTTATTTTCTATACAAATGGAGTTAGATTTAGTGAAAGAAACTAATCCATCGTAACATTATAAATTAAAGTTAAAATCTCCGTTGAAAAAAATGTCTACATTTAATGCTAGATAACATCTCAAACATGATACAATTTAATTGTTTGACTGACTAATGAAAGCATTTTGTATTCTCCTTCACTAATTTGAGTTTAAATTTAGTTGAACAGGCATTTTTTAGTTGTATTTAAATTATTTTTAATCATTCTGATATAACTTGTAAGTGATTTTTATACATAACTAAATAATTTTTTGTTTGTTGAACTCTTTTTAATTCTTGCGTTACAAATTTTTCAAAAAATATAAAAGTATGATTTTAATTTCAATTAAACAACACAGAAATTGTTGCAATTTTTACATATAATAAATAATAATAAAAACAACACTAAATTTATATGTATTTTAATATTATTGGAAGAGGAAAAGCATAAAATTAAAGTTATTAAGGGGAAGATAAAATCTTTTAAAAAAAGTATTGGCATAGCACATGGGACCATTCTGTGCGCGGTTTGAAGTTTTATCATTGAATAGTGTGTAAGAATTTCACTTTTCTAAGTTACAAATATAAACCCCATCATATGATTGAATAATATGAATAGGGTTCAAGGTTCAGGGGGTTTAGGGTGGTTAAAAGCATACATTAATTTTAGAGGAAAATATTGAAAAGAAAAGGCACATGTGCATAAGTGCATACCTGTAAATGAATTAGCATCCAAATATAATTCTTTTAAATATGTGCAGTTACTTATTGATTGTGGTATAGTGTGTAAGAATTTCACTTTTCTAAGTTACAAATATCAACCCCATCATATGATTGAACAATATGAATAGGGTTCAAGGTTAGGGGGTTTAGGGTTTAAGGTGGTTAAAAGCATACATTAATTTTAGAGGAAAATATTAAAAAGAAAAGGCACATGTGCATAAGTGCATACCTGTAAATGAATTACCATCCAAATATAATTCTTTTAAATATGTGCAGTTACTTATTGATTGTGGAATGCTTCCCTTTAATTGATTAGTATAAGCATCAAAGATTTCAAGTAAAGGCAGTTGATGGCACATTTGTTCTGGCAAATCCCCATTTAAATAATTGGCACCAACCAAAAAATATCTCAAAAAAGGTATGTTTCAGATAAATGAAGGAATTTCACCTATTAATACAAAATTACAATATATGTAAGATTGTGAATTTCATGAATTCACACACAACTGTGTATGTAGTACATGGAATTTTGTTGAGTAGACGCGAAAAATTAATAGACTATGATTTAACTTTTGGTTGGAAATCAATTTAAAAGGCACTCTTGGACATTATAATTATTTTAAAAAAAAGTGTTGAAGAGAGATTATGGGATTAATTTCTCCTATTTAAAATGAACAACCAAGTGATTTATATTTTGTATCATATTTATTTAATATTTACAAGCCTCTAACTTTGAAATCTGATGATGAAACCAAAAAAGGCTGAAATTTTAGTTTTTATTTAAATCAAATTAGGGAGTATAAATTTTTTTTTCCCGTTATAAACAACTTTTTTCTTTGTTAAGTAACCTTTTGGATGGAAAAACACTGTAATTTAACTTTTGG
Source organism: Vachellia collinsii (assembly GCA_006871305.1). NCBI lineage: Eukaryota > Viridiplantae > Streptophyta > Magnoliopsida > Fabales > Fabaceae > Vachellia > Vachellia collinsii. The sequence goes on from QFDD01114634.1 coordinate 14,938, forward strand.
TTGGAAATCAATTTAAAAGGGACTCTTTCAAAGACACTGTAATTTAACTTTTGGTTGGAAAAACACTGTAATATAAATTACCAACTGGACATTAAAATTATTTTAAAAACAGATGTGTTGAAGAGAGATTATGGGATTAATTGCTCCTATTTAAAATGAAAAACCAAGTGATTTATATTTTGCATCATATTTATTTAATATTTACAAGGCTCTAACTTTGAAATTTTAGTTTTTATTTAAGTCAATTAGGGAGCATAAAAAAATTTATTTTCTGTTATAAACAACTTTTTTCTTTGTATTTTTTCTCATTATTCGCAAAACAGAGTTATATAATTTGGACCAAATATTATTGCTTGGAAATGGGAACAGGGAAATGTTCCAAAAGACGGAGGAAGTGATTGGGACTCCAATTGCTATGATTTGCGAGTGTTAGCTAAACCACTTTGTTTGAGATCAAAGGTAAACTAATTTGACTCCTAACAGTTAGGACTCATGCTCTTATTCAAGAGACCAGCCTACTAAGTTAGAAAAATACAACGTATCTCTGTTTAAGGGTAGAACTCTAGTAAAGTCATTTCAATTAAGAATTTTACAAGCATAATTAGTAAATAAAAAGTCAGTTAAAGCATAAAGTTAAGGAAGGGGTAGATTGAGCATACCTGTAAAGAAGTTATAATTTAGTAATAATTCTTCCAACAGCGTCTCATTGCCAGTTGATATTGGAAGACTACTATTCAAATTGTTTTTTTTGTAAATCTACAATTCTTAAAGTAGAAATGTTGAACAGAGATGGTGGAATTTCACCTGTTTCAATTTTAAAAGTGAACAAGATATGGTTTATCCAGGTACATTGATATTTAAACTTAAACTAATATAGGGACATGAAATGAATAGGAAAGGATAAAATAATAGAATGAAACCATATTGATAGGAGTTTAAATAAATAGATGTGACTCTTATAAACCGCATTATATAACAAACACACACACCATACACACTACAAAATATTGATAGGCCATATGGTTTTTTTAATTTGAAAAAATTATCATATTTCTTTTTATACATATTTTTACAATGAGTGCAAACTTTTTGACAAGCTTTTTAAAGTTATTTAAAATAAATGGAAAAAATGAAATCAAAAGCAAAATCTCATTTTAAAATTATTTTTCAGCTGAGACCAAAACAAAAACACACGCATTGTCTACAACCATCATATAATTAAAATTCTTACCCTTCAACTTGGAATCATTCGTGCGTAAAAATTACATATGGTGAAGCTTTTTTATTGATCATAGTATAAATGATGGGTAGCTTAAGAGTAAATAATTAAGAAAATTTTCTTATCCATGTTTTAATCTCAAATAGTCAGATCAGCTCACAATCTTATCTTTTTTTTATTTTGAACTTAAAATCATAAATTATATATAACTCCAATTGTATGAATTAACAATATGAATGATTGAAATGATGAAAAACAAAATCTTATTTTAGTTTAACTCTAGTGCAGAAAATGATATGAAAGGGAAGAAAAAAGAGAAAATAATAGATTACCATACCATCAATTCATGAACTTTTGTTATTTTTTGACTTTAAAGAACTAGCTATATTTAAGCCCCCACTATAAATATGCACAACATTGATCGATGAAATAAAATAGTTAAATTTATTTTATTATGGAAAATATCTAAAAAACGAAAAGAATGAGAATAAGAAATAGTAGTCTCACTGTAAAGGGCTTGGCGTCCAAGTCCAATTCATTAATATTACTGGTAAAAAAGCCCAATGGACTTGTAAATAGAAAAATAAATTGAGCAATAATTTTTCATATAATATTCTTAATGTGTATATATAATATAAAACTAATAGATAATAACGTTTTTATAACTGTATGAACTTTAAGAGGAAAATAAAACATGTAATATTATTTGCATATAATATACATACAAATATATATCATATATAAACAAACTACACTATTTTTACGTAACAATTCCAAAAACTTGATTATCGTCTTGTGCTGACTAATCCATGCCTAAATGTTAATGTGCATTCTTGATGAAGTGTTCAGAAATATACACGTGTCACTAATTCATTGGAGAAGTGGACCACAATGATAAGTGACTTGATATATGTTTTATCCTTAAGTTTAACCATATAAATTTTGAAATTTGCTCCGAAAATGTTCACTCAGAAATAATATCGTTCCAGAAGTTTTTGTGGTTTAATTTCACCCTAAAAGTATTTAAGAAAAGCAAAATCTCCTGAATCTATTAAAAAACTAATGTTGGCATTTAAAAAAAATAATGTTGACTGTTAATATTTTTAATAGTTAAGTGTGACATTGCATATAATTGCTAAATAATTATTAAGAAATTATTATTTAAAATTTTTATTTAGAAAAGAGTAAGTTAATTTCACATTATGTAGAACTCTTTCACTTTAAACATAAATGAATTATAACTATGCAATTCAATTATTTGTCTAACTATTTTAAACATCTTGTATTCCTATTAATCAGTTTGAGCGTTTTTTAATTAAACAAGTTTGAGTTCAAAAGGGTTCACCTAGTGGTAAACTTACTTTATCATACAAGAATTATCAAATATTATTAATCCTTTAACGTTTAAGTCTAAAACTTCTGTTAAACATAATAAAAGAATTTGAAGTAATCCTTATTTCAATCCAGAAACTATAGTTATCTACATATAAGTTTCATGGTATGAACGAAATGATGAAAAAACAAAATCTCATTTTTTTAGTTATTTTTTGGGGGCTAAAACATGCATATTTTTAGAGACTTTAGGATAATTCCAAGGGCAAAAATGAAAGGTATGAGATAGAAAAGGAAGGCAAAAAGTGTATAAGGACCAAATTATAATTAATGAAAGTTTAGAGTCTAAAGTGTAAGTAAATTTTATAAAATTATCAATAATACCCACAGTTGGAAATAAATCCAAATAACATGTTAAGCTACAAAGGCTTATAAATTATGTTAAGACTCATAAGAATGACTTAGTGTGTAAGGTTAAGAATGTAATTTCTAAAAAATTCAGGATAGTAAGTGTAATTATGAAATGTTTGCCTGAAAATCCAGAAAGTCCCATGATTTGAAGAAATATCATAAAAAAAAAAAACAGAGAGACTTCTAAGATATTTTTGAGGCCCAATGCAATCATTTAAGGAAAACATGTCTCAAAAAGAGTTTAGGCTGGAAATCCTATTTTCAATGGAACTCTAAGAGATTTAGTCTATGCAAAAATTTAAAATCATGCAAAGTTCTATAAAATTAGAGAAAAATTATAAATTGCTATTTTAGGAATTTAGAGAGCTAATAAGGATATTAATTTGCAAAAAAAAAAAAAAAAGTAGCACAAACAAATTTAAAACCAATTTTTGAAAACTAAGAGGTGTTTACCTAAAAATTAACCGAAAAATAGTTAGGGGCTAATTTTTTATTTGAAAATTTTAGAAAAGTCTTTTATGAGGAAAATGAATTTTTGGGACAGTTCAAAACCGAATTATTCGAAGAATAAACGTGTTAGGGCTGAATCTTAATGAATGGGAGCGCCGAATCTTAACAACTCAATCCCTTGTAAATCCTGCTCTCATCCAAATCACAATCAAGTTGGTGCCAACGATTACCAGCCCTATACTCCAGCCTTTATACACACTCAGAATCTAGCTTTCCTTTCCTTTCTTTTTATTTGCTTAATGCTAGTCTATAGGTAGTTCAAAGCTCAACCCATAGTCAATAACAATAAGGCCATTCATAGGCCCAAAAGGTATTGGATAATATTTGACCTCGATATCCAAGACCATAGCCGAAAGCTTCACCCTTGGATAGGCTTGGAAAACCACAACTCATCCCACAATTAAAACTAAGCAAGACAGTAGGCCTGAGCACTCATTGATGCATTATTCATTATAGTCAACTTCTAACATAAGATATTTGATTAACAACTAATTTAGTATTTGATAGGTAGTTTAATTTTATCAATCTCTCCAAATTAGTTAAGTAGTATTTGATTATTAGTTGTTAATTTTGGATTTAAGATACAATTGTAATTGCAGAAACAACTATAATCATTAATTATTATGATGAGGATTGAAACCAGCTCCTCTTACTGGCCATCTACATAACTATGCATTGAGCTTTTGTCTATATTGTCTTTCCTTAGAGTGCAGGATTCTTATGGTACTTATTTGGATATAGACATGTTATTTGTCATATTTTGTTTATTCAATAACACTTGCCGTTCAATAAATAAGACATATGGATAATGTGTTATAATACCATCTATTAATTCATTTTTAATATATTTGTGTGTCACGTTTGGCATTTATTTTATCAATTTAGAATTTAATAATTATGTTTATAGTTATATATGCTAGTAATCAATTAATACAACTTGTATACATCCGGCAAATTAATTTGTCAATTGATGCTTTTGTATCTTTTTTTTATTCCTAACCAACATTTGATATACATGTTATTAGCAACTAATTTAAATTTGATACAAGTTGAGCCCTAATTTAAATTTAAAGGGAAGGAGTAGACATATGTTATTCCATTATGCTCTCTCAATTTTTATTTGATCATTGAGTAGGAATCTGAGATTTTTATTAATAATAGCAGCCTTTTGAAATTGGCAAATTCAAATGGTATTTTCAAGTGAGTTTCCCTATATCATATCATATTATCAATATATATTACATGTGCGTGTGCATATTTCACGTAGTCTACAGTCCAGCTTCAACCATTTGATTTTTTCTTACCAACATTTTGATGTATTTAAGTTCTTATTCTATTTGATTAATTTATGCCTATGCATTTCTAACAAAGCATTCAGTCTTGATGGTTGCCTACTTTGAATTCAAAATTCATTTGGATCAAGTTTGGACCCAAAAATCAGGCTTTTTTGGTATTAAGGAATTGAGGTAGTTGGGATTGGTATTGCCGTTGGTATAGTTTAGTGTAGCATATTTGGTACCAGATGACACTAAGCAATATTTGGGATTGAACAATAATAAACTAAAATTAACTATAAATGATGAAATTAATATGTAATTTAGATGGTTCAAACTAAAATTTAATGTTCAAAAACTTTTTAATAACATAAGAATAAACATTTATTTCCAAAACATGATAATGAGCCATTGCATCAGTCCTTTTGGATTAATATTAACAAGAAATGTATAAAAATATAATAAAATATTAAAAGGAAAATTGAAACAAGTCCATATTCCTCCAAAACATAAATGACAAAGTGTCATAAGACCAATGAGCTCAGCAATTTTGTGGATTCAACTAATCTTTTCATCATCCTTATCTAATGATTCAATATTTTATTTCATTTTTCAGAGATTTTTTAAGCAACTTATGGCCCCACCTTTACATGTGTTTGAAAATTATATACAAATTCCAACTAAATGATGGGAAACAAAATCTCCTTTCAAATTTATTTCTATTCCATGCCATATTCATTCATTTTGGGATTAAAAAAAAAAAGCATCACATTGCTAAGACAATCATATAGGTAAAACTTTTACCTTGCAAGTTGTTGTTATCAAGAGTTAGCCTCTGGAGGTTGGTGAGATTTCCAATGTCACTTGGTATGTTTCCTCCATTGAATTTGTTATCACCCAATTGTAACTCTATTAATTCTTTGCATTGATGCCAAATGAAGGGTATTTCACCAAACAAATTATTTCCATTCACATGAAATATTTCAAGCTTTGGAAGCCCGAAACACACATTTGTTGAGAGATCACCAAATAAATTATTTATTCCCACATCAATTTCTTGTAGCATTGAAATGTTAAATAATGAAGATGGTATAGAACCATCAAGTTGATTCACTTCAACATACAACTTCTTTAGTTGTGAAAGATTGCCAATCTCATTTGGGATGCCTCCTTCAAATATTATGTGGTGGAAAAGAAAGTAATGTTAATTAGTAAAATTCATTGCATATCACAAGTTATTATGTACATAAGATAAATTATATTTTTAAAAAACACATGTAATAAGATTTGCACATTTTTTAGGAATAACAAAAATATATTATAAATGATAAAACAGAACAACAGCTATAATTATTTTAAAAAAAAAAGATATAACCCTTTAATTCGGATATATGGACTTGCAACTGTAGATTAAATCAACCGGTTATGTTTAGGTGAGAGATGATTATTCAAACAAATGTTTGTTGGGAGACTCTCCAAAAAGTTTTTTGTTAACTGTCCAAACTTTTTTAACAATTATAATTACTTATAAATTATAAAATTTATGTTATTGAATCAAAATTAAATGTTCCAGATTTATTCGTTGTAATGCTTAATCAATTTGAAAAAACCCTTCAAATTTTTTTTATGACAGAATAATAGACATTTATTCCAAAGATTGATATATGACGAACCGTTAGATGACGTATGGTTCAACCCTTTCAATTAATATTATTACAGTCTTCCTTTTTTCCCCTATGGTGTGACTATATAAACCTTTTCAAAACCGGGAACACAAATGATTTTTTTTTCCTTTTCAAAAGAATAAATATGCTTGAAAAAACTACGATGAAAATCGTAAAATACCAAAAATAACAAGATTTAAAAGGTTAAGCCAAAATTCAATTCATCAAGATACAATCCTCCTAACTAAGTAAAAAAGTTTAAAACAGAGATACCTAAATGATGAAAATAATTCAAAGCATACTTGACAAGCTATTAAGAGGCAAACCCAACATTTCCAATGAAGATAAATTGAAAACTGTTCTAGGAATGGTTCCTGAAAGTTTGTTGGCATTAAGTAGTAAAATCTTCAACAGTTCAAGTTTGCCCACCTCTAATGGAATGGTCCCTTCAATGAAATTATTATTCCTCAAGTATAAGATCATGCGAACCATGTACACTAGTTTATGATGAAGACAAATATAAATGTTGAAAATAATATAAAATATATCTAACAAATTGTTATAAGACAAACTCAATAACTCAAGCAAAGATAAGTTGAAAATTGTTTGGAGAATGATTCCTGAAAGTTTGTTACCACTAAGTTGTAAAATCTTAAACCATTCAAGTTTGCCCACCTCTAATGGAATGGTACCTTCAATGAAATTATTATTCCAATCTAAGATCTCCAACATTGACATGTTAAATAGAGATAGTGGAATAAATCCATTAAGACTATTATTTTGAAGATTTAGTTGCACAAGTGAAGATAAATCTCCTATCCATGTTGGAACTTGCCCATGAAAGTCATTGTAGCTCAAGTTGAATAGTTTCAATCTACGCAATTGAAATAACTCTTTTGGTATCTGACCACAAAAATTGTTCTCACTAAGATCAAGTTCAACAAGAAATGAGAGATTTCCTAAATGTGGAGATATGATGCCCTTAAGTTCCATGCCGACAAGCTTCAAGGATTGGACTCTCCTATGATAAATATTGCATGTGACACCAATCCAATTGCATGGAGAAGAAGAGACAGACCAATTAGCTAAGAAATTGTTACTAGTAACAAAGGACTTAAAGGCAAGAAGTGCAGATTTGTCAGTACTGATATTTGTATCAGTCCAAACAAGGGAGGCCATGAAGCAATGAAGTAAGAGGAGGAAAACAAAGGAAGAAGTTTTTGCCATGTCTAGCATATCAAACTCAAAAAATTCAAGCAAGTCATGTGCATTGAGCAGTTAACACACGTCGTCTTATACTTCTCCAATTCCAAATCAAGTCAAACTAACAAATAGTGGAGTTGCGCAAAAGGACATCTTTTGTTATAAGATTATAAGGAATTCAGCTAAAAAAATTAATTTAGCGTGTTGAATGAATTATATTTGTTTTCACATAGTATTTGAAGATAATTTTTGGTTGCATTATTTTATTTATAGTCAGGTCATAAAATAACACAAAATGTATGTTCTTGAGGAGAAGCTTCGTCCCTTAAAACTTTTCACTCGAAGCACCAAAAAATTATTTTTTGTACCGTGGTGCTAGATACACTAAAAAAATGTTTTAGAGTACCAGATGCACTTAAAAAATATTTCAGGATGATGAATGTACCAAAAAATACTTTAAAGTATTGCACGTATTTGAAAAAATAATTTAGAGTGCTAAATGCATAACAAAATACGTTATGATGCTAGATACATCTGAAAAAAAAATACTTGAGGGAATTGAACATTTAAAGTTTGATGGATATAGAATTCTAGCATCTATAGAATGCTTGGCTATAATTTACTTGCATTGAAATCAAGGCTCAAGGTATAAAAATACTCATAATTTTTTACCAAAAGAGCATCCAGCACCATATATTTTCAAAGGTGCAAAATAACCACGAATATTCAAAATGAGAGCAAAAATATCAATGAACTTTTATCAAAAGTGCATCTAGCACCATAGCTTTTCGAGGGAGTAAAAATACCCATGAACATTTAAAATAGGGGTAAAAAATGCTCAAAACATTAAATATAACTTAACACCACTACTTTGTGGGTGGGGCCACCCTATTTTTGCATATATATATATAATAATATTATATTATATTTAATGATCATGATATTTTTACTTCAATTTTAAATGTTCATGGGTATTTTTTTACCTCTGAAAAATATATAGTCCTAAATGCACTTTTGGTAAAAGTTTGTGAGTATTTTTCCACTTTAACCCTTTTTTGTTTTCAAGCGTATCTTATTTTTGTATGTGCATATATAACAGTCTTAACTTGCATTTAACGTCCATGACATTTTGGCTCCCATTTTTAATATTTGTGGGTATTTTTGCACATTCAAAAAGTATATGATACTGGACAGTTTTTTGGTAAAAGTTTGAGTATTTATACACCTTAGTCATTGAAATCAATGTATAATTTTTTGCAATTTCAAAAAGTATATGATGCTATTGGACGTTTTTTTAGTAAAAGTTTATGGGTATTTATACACATTATTCATTGAAATCAATATGTATGATTTTACAAGTCTGTAGTCAATTCAAGGTACTGACTGTATATTTTAATCTTTATGAATTTATCAAAATAAGCATCTGGTAGATAATTATGAGTAAATAAAGTCTGAGAGTTGGACATGAGATAGGAATCAGGTTTGAATGAGAACGCAAGCCTCTCCAAGTCACTAAAAAATTTAAAATTAAAAAAAAAACAAAGAAGAAGAAGAAGAAGACAAGTTGAATGTGGGTCTCACCACCAAAGAAGAAGCCAAGTCACTCGATCTCGCTGCCTCTTGTACTCTCCACCATGCCGTCGATCTTGCCGTTATGGAAGAAGAAGTTGAGACAATGAAGAAGACAAACACGCCATGCTTCTCTCACCACGTTGTGACGACTCAGCGGGGAGGATGTTGTCATCGCTGTCGGCATAAGGAAATTTGGAGTTGGAGAGAGGAAGATAAGGTCGATTGTGAGGACCGAAGGAAGGAAGAAAGAGATTAGGACTGCAAGGGCTTTCATGGAAATTTCAAATTAGGCATTTTTATTTTTTTTCAAATAGTGTGGGCCCACAAAAAAGTGAGTGATGTTTGGTGTTGCTAACACAGTTGTTACTTTTGCCCTCTTTTTAAAGGTTTATAATTACTTTTATACTCAAAAAAATGTATAGTGCTAGGTGCATATTTGGCATAATTTTATGGGTATTTATGCACCTTAACCCTAGACTAAAATATCTAATATTTATTTGGTTTCCTACTATAACTTTCTTAATATCTTACTATTTAAAATTTAATTTTGAGAAGCTAAAAATAAAAGCTCTTTTCCTAATATCTTATTGAAAAATAGGACTTCTGAAGTAAAACAATGGAGTAAATTAAAACTAAATAAATATTAGAATAATTGTGAAGCTTAAAAAAATTGATTGTACGCAAGGAGTCCACATGATTACTTTTCATAATTTTTCTTTAATAAAAAAAATTAATCCTAGGTTGAAAAGTTTAATTTGTATGATTGTGGCTGTCAAAATAACAAAATGGTAACCTTTTTTCCCCCTTAAAACGGCTCATTTCTATTTTTAAAAGATTATATTGAAGATTTTGTAAGCTAAAAACATAAAAATAGTAAATTCATAGAGTTAATTCATGAGTTTAACAATAATGTATCTAGTCATTCACCTCAAATTAAAGGGTAGGCACATGGTGTGGTTGACTTTTCAAACATTAAAATCAAGTTGATGATGCAACAAATTGAAAGAGAAAGAAAATTTCCAAGTGATAAGGAAAAGGTTTAACCCTACAAGTGGTATCGATACTCCAAAAAATACGTTAAGTGATAACATCAAGCTTTGTCTCTTTATGAAATATAATTTCACACTTTGGATTTCTTTTTTTTTTTTTCGTGGCATTGCTTCATTTTATGATAGTGAACGTTGGTGGGAAGAAGCTAACTTGCGTGGAACATTGTGCCTTCACAAACAGACATCTCAAAAGGTCTATGGTCTTTTTTAATTTTCATTTCATTATTTACATCTCACATTGTACATGGCGTGCTTGACTTGAAAGTAGACCTGTAAATCTCACTCCACTGTGTGAAAAACTGTTTCTAAATATCTCCTCTTATATGAGTATTTTATCAACCTGTTCGAAGAAAAATACCACGACTTAGTTGGAGTTAAAAATACAAATAAATAAATAAATAAATAGACTTTCTATATAAAATACACATAATTAATATGAAAAGAATTAAAATTAACGTTGTGCATAATTGTTATGTCTAAAAGCAGAAGAGTTGCATAATATTAATGTCATATGGTACATTCACTGCACAATCGATTCATACTATAAATATTTAGTGAAAGGAACAGAAATTAAGAATATGCACTTTATACGATATTGTTGGGGACCTTTAAAACCATACTTATGGCAGTATTTTTAAAGTATGTATTCTTGTATGTGGCAAAGGATAGTACCCATTTTTGTCTATAAACTATAAACTTTTGTAATAAAATTGCTAATTTTAAACATCTATCCTTAAGCAAAGATTGAAGTATAAATTAACCAAGAAGCGATAAAGATATTATTAATTGAAGTTTCAACCCTTATAAGATGTGTTACTTATTCCAAAATAGTATTGTAAGTATCATTTTTAGGTTCCTTTCTCGATAATTGCCCAATTTAATTATTTCAATTTACTGATCATTTAGTACATGCTACTAAGCTAATTAACCCCTCCATTTTCATAATAAATGTCAAAATTTATTTACATGTTTCTTAATAGGTGTTATTATCATATGTCAAGAAGATATTAAATGATTTATTAAATCTATTTTGCCCCTAATAATGCACTCATCATTTGTGGTCAAGCAATATTTATTTAAAGAGCACTCACTAAAGCCCCTTGCAATGTAGTACTTTTCCAAAAATTAAAAATTGTCTCCAACAAGAAATTAATGCGAAAGAGAAAGAAAATTACGTTAGTGATGAGAAAAAGCTTTATTCTAATAGGGATCCGTTATCACATCAAGGACCATATTTTCATTATCATTTTACTGTGTAGGTCATAGAGTAGCCCATAAATTACGTTAGTGATGAGAAAAACTTTTGTATCTTTGTGAAGTACACTTTAACTTCTTGGACCACATTTTCATTTTCATTGTATTATTTTATTTATATATGATCAGTCTTGTAGACCATACATAGAGAGTACCCCTAAGATAACGTTATTTGTTGGAAGAAGCTTGTATGGATTTATTGTCCCTACCTTTCACAAATATAAGTAAATATCAAAAGTCTTCAGTCTTTAATTGGTTGGATGTATTATATCAAAAGTCTAAAGTCACTCCATTTCACATCAAACAACTTATCCTCCCTCTGGATCAAAATCTAATTGTTTAAATCATAATATAAGTCATAAAGCTAAGTCACTCCATTTTTCTTGATTTTTGTGAGATGGTTTAAAATTATTTATATTTTAGACCAAATGGTGTCTGTGTGTGTTTCTCTATGTATATTTTTCCTAATGGTGATCCTTATGTAATAGATTTTGACCATCAAATCTAATTTAAATGATACAAATTTTATTGTTTTAAAATTCCAATTTTGAAATGAAAAACTTCTTTCAATAAAACAGTAGTTAAAATATTGTCTTTACTTAGATTTTATACCGATCACAATAATTATTTTTATAAAATAAAAATAAAATATGGACAATTTAGATCAGGTCTGACTGTGTATGATAAGACAATTACTGAAAAGCACCAAATGCAAATCCCATTTATTGAGACTGTGAAGTGTAGTTGCATATTATGATTAAATCTGAAAATATTTTGTTCACCATAACTAATTAAAAAAATGTAACAAAACTGGCAGTCCTTTTCTTTTCCTTTTTTTTTTTT
>QFDD01114636.1:0-31531 GCA_006871305.1 Vachellia collinsii
GTTTGGAGGAACTCATAATGGGATGCACTTCATCAACTGATATTAAAGCGGTGAGTAACCAACTTTTTTGACTCTGAAATATATGAACTTTGTGTCTCATGATGCCGACTTGAGACTAGAGAGAGAGACACACAGGTATTGCTATATCAGTTTATTATTATTTTGTTTTGAATTAAAGACTAAAAACCTTTTTCATCTTTATCTCTTTATCCCATCCCTTTAATTTGTTCTCTTCGTATTGGCATATTCAGACACGGAATATATCTTTTCTAACACTAATTAACTACATCACCCCCAGAATTTCCCCTTCCCCCTTTCTTTTTTTTTGAAAAAAAAAAGTAAATGAAGTATACACAAGAGTACAGTTGCCATATGCGATTCCATAATTAAAAAATAAAGAGAGAAAGAGATTTAAATTTAAATTCACATTTTAAATACATATTTGAATTTAAATAAAAAGGGTTTTATTTCCAATTCTCCTCAATTATATCTGCAGACAGATAAGCAAAATATATGACTCTTTCCCCCTTGAATCAAGGAAGAAAAATGGAAGCTCAAGAGAGAAATATGGTGTCTTTATTTAATTCTCGAACAGTGCACAATATGAAAAAAAAACTGGTGCTATCAACATTTTTCATGCCAATGATAAGACTTGTCCTAAAAGTCGGTTCTAAATGTTATTTAATTATATTTTTTTTAATAATCATGGGAAAAAATGGAGGAAGGTGATAATGACTGGAAAACCCTTTTCTCATGCCTTGCCTTGTTATAGACATAGCCAAGTGGGCATTGACATTAATTGACCATGAGGTGGAAAAGCAGCCACCAACCTCAAGTGCTTCTTCTTCCCTTGTTCCCTTCATTATCTTTTTTGCTTCCCCCTCTGCAAATTAATTATATTATCTATTCCAAGCATAAACCCTAACCCTAGTTCTCTTCCCATGTGCTTGTGTGTGTGTGTGTGTGTTTTTTTTCAATTCCTCCAACAGGAATCGTCCGTCTCCGTCACAAACCCGCAAGAAGCTGAATGGCTCAAATACTCTTACTGGCCCGACCCGGCTAACCCGGATCATCATGGGTAAACAAATGCACCGGATTTTTTCAAAAGAGATTGATCGACCATGTCAGTGTCGTCGTCATCGTAAGTACGTAGGAGGAGGCCTCAGTGAAGTTTCTTTCAAACAAAAAGGCCAAAGAGAGGGAACCAAATCGTCCATGGTTTGCTCTTTTACTTTCTTTTTCCAATGGTGGCCTGTTTAACTTCCTTTTGTTAGCTCTCAGAACTAATAACTCTGTGCGATGGAACGAAGAAGCTGGAAAAACCAGACACCGCAGAGAGAAAATGGAAGAAAATCATCAAACAAGACGAAAGGCTGCCCTGCCTTCTGACACTTTGAGGGATGAGTCCAAAGTAAATGCATCCTGCATCAAAATCATCACTATCATCATTATATAATACACACACACATCTACAAATCTATATATCATATTTATTGGTTGTTATAATATCTGCATATTATTATTTTATTATTTTGAGATGTTTGTACAATTTATTGTGTCTTCTTGTTTCTTTATACAAGAAATATACGAATGAGTTTGTGCAACCCGCAAACCGCCAAAATTAATTACATTTTTCTTTTGCTGTAGTTTATGAATCAATGTTTTGTAGTTTAATGTCATGAATGTGATTTTCTTACGCAGAAATAATGAAGTTTCGTGAAGAGTATTTCATGTTGGAGTTTCACTTTCCACTTCTTTTCACATTTTCTAAAGATAGATGCAAAGTAATCAGGTCGATGTAGCGCAAAAATGTCACTCTTATTAGGTTTAATGTCGAGATGACGTGGAACTGCATGTTGTATTATAGCCACGAATATTTAATGTGTATGCACACATACATATAAGAAATCCTCTTTTGAAATTAATATGTATACATAAAACATGCAACGTAGAATATGTTATGTGAAACTGTGAATTATACATATTACAAGAAAATAGTGTATATTCAGGTAAAAGGAAAAAGGAAAATAGTATATATTTAAAAAATGAGCCTATAGCATCATATTTTATATTTTTTACCCAAATATGTTTTACATTCTTCTTTGCTAAGTACATATATTTTCTCAATAGAATCAATCATATTTAAGACATTGTTAAACACTAAATATGCACGTGAACACCTCTCTTAATAGAAGTTCGAACTTTCATTATGTTGTAAGGGACTAATTAACCTCTTCTACTAAACCTAACCTCGATAGATATGTTTTACATTTAAGTAATGGCATATCTATATATGCATCCCCTTAAATGCCTCTTGTCAATTTTATTGGCGTCTGTTGAGATTTGATATGGATATTATATCTATATTAGTATTTTCTAACTTTGTATCAATCTTAGACGTATAAATTTAAGATATTATGATTAAATAGATTATAGGGTTAGTCTATTAGCTTATAATTTGTTTATATAAAAACTAATTTTATACTCTCATTTAATTGAAGGATTAACAAATTTTTTTTTCAATACTTCTCTCTTTTTCGTCTCTGATCATGCATGCATAACTCACCCATTGTACTAAGACGTACCTTGATGTTACATGCACAGTGGTATCCACAATATGACACTCTTATGTAGAGCTTTCGTTAGTTCCGATGTGCTCACCAAATAGAAAGAAAATTAACTTTGGGTGATGAGTTCCGAGAAAATCTTTTAGTTTTGATGGGTCCCTTGAAGCTGTCGAAAGATCAATATCTGTGTGTTTAAATTAAAAATAAACTTATAACGTTATAATACGCACATGAAACTAATTCACTTTTGATGATTTCACACCATATATACCTTACTTAAAGGCATGTATCATCCGGCCCATGTCTGTCACAAAAAAGAGAAGAAAAGAAAGTAATAAGGGAACAGAAGTTCAAATATATATATATATATATATATCACTCAATCTATCTTTTAATTTTACAAGCAGGTTTTATTCATTCATTTATTTGTGATATGTTTTTGGGTTTTTTTTTATTTGAAAGTGGTAGTAGGAGACAGGGACAACTTTATTGCTTTATTCTGCGTTAGATTCGAGCTTTTGGTGCAGTATTATTAGAGTTAAAGATGTGCTTATTAATCGGTTGTGGCACCACCCATGTCTCACTCTCAGGAACGTGCATGCCATATATATATACATAGATATATCTTTTGCTCCATGGGACATTATGCATGCAATAATAAAGCGCGAAAAAAAAAAGAAATTTAAAATGAAGATGAGTACATCAAGAGGGGAGCAGCTTCCTTGTAGTTTCTCAAGGGGAATAAAGAGGGAAGTGCAGAGAATAATAATAAGACAAGAATAAACTTTTTGGTTCTTTATGTTTTTCCCTATCTTCTTTTATTTTAAGGAATGACACCCATCTTCGTAGAACTCCTTCCTACCTTACTGCTGGGAAATCGTGTATAATAAGAGATACGTGTGTACGTGTGTGTGTGTCAACAGAGAGCTGGCTAGCTAGCTTTTTGTGTGTATGTCGCTATATATGTGTGTAATGAAGTGGTATATAAAGGAGAATCGGAGAGGGATATATATAGGTAGAAGGATGGGTTCCAAAACAAACAAAAATAGAAAGAGCTGGTGACAGGAGATAAATTAGGGATTGAGGCTGGGGGTTTCAACTTTGAGCTGAGCATGGCATTATTTAAAATATAAAGTAGGCCTGAAAAGTTTATATTCATTCGTTCCACTACTTTACCATACATTTTGGATGGCTTTGGAAGCTAGCCTTTAGTAGTGTTCCAGTGTTAGAAGTGAGCAGGGTTAGTGTTGGGTTATATATGATTAGATATGAAGAGGGCACTGCTGGAGGAAGAAGGAATAATATTAACATGGCTGGGTCTAACTACACACACACACACGCCAACCTTTTTTGGATTCTTCCACAGCGGCCCAGCTTAATTGGTCTTTCTTTGCTTTCGTTTCAGCCAACAAAAAGTTGGTCTAGTTGGCAACAAAATTAGCTCACAACCCATAAAAACATGAGTTTAAATCTCACTGTTAATGTAAGGATTTTGTTAATGAACGATTTGTAAGTAAATACTTCTGTAAGTAATCTCTTAACTTATAAACATGCTCGAGCCCTAATGAGTCCTGGGACCCAACTAACTTAAACTTTTTTGTTAAAAAGAATATTAAACCTTTCCCTCCTTCACCATCTCCAACTACAACCATTATTTTCAAATTATAATTATAAATATAAGTGTTGATAAGCTTTTTTTTTTTTCCGAGTGAGGAGAGGTGACCTAGATTCCAACACAAAATAAAGTAAATTCCGTTGTTAATGTGAGGATCTTGTTGATGAGTAATGTATAAACACTTCTGTAAGAACTGTTTGATTCTAGATGCATGCACTGACCTGGTGAACCTTCATGAAGTAACTCACCTTTAATTTTTGGTAAAAAAGGGTAAATTACATCAACAAATGTTACTAAGAGCTCTACATGTAGGTAGTCCATTTTGTAAGGTGGGCCTACCCACTTGATTGGGAAATAATAAGGCCGTCTCAATGGAGGCCCATTCAGGAGGGCTACTATTGTCTAGTGAGTAGTGAGTCTGCAACAATTACTGCATAAACTCGCTGTTTAAGGATTACACTTCAGCTTCTCATATTCCCCAATACTGCTTTTACCTTTGAATCACTTTCGCACCTTCATTCTTAACCAGATCTTTAAACCATTTTTGAAATGAGGGGCCTACGCAGAATAACAATGGTTGCAACCATCTCTTTCCCAAACTAGCAACCGCCTCCACCTTTTCAAAGATTATTCCGTAAAATAGCAGACAAAACAAAATGCTCCGCAACTTAACTCAGCTTCGCAATCTGGGTTCCCCAAGATTGGGAGCGACATAGAATTATTTTAATCATCATTTTTTTAACTTCATTGTGGGGATTTAACCCCACACCTTTTTTCTGTATCCCATTCCTAACCACCCACGTTAGCCTCGAATAGCTCTTTATCGTTTTTTATTGTCGTCACAATATCACAAAATTTACATCGCTCCATTTCAAGCATACAAAAAATTTAAAAAATTTACAAAATTCGTCTGCTATTCCATTGCAAGCATGAAGTGTATATACACACACACATGACAAGAATCCACAGCTTCTATATAAACTCGTGTAAGACAAACATTATATGTAAGTGAGATATGGCGAGAGAATCTAGAGAGAGATTCCTGTAAGCCTCTGTTTCTTATCCTTTATATCTTAATCTTTTAAATAAAAGTTTTATTAACCATTTGCATTGTTATCATTCGCATTCTTGCACTTTTATTTTCTCTACCTTTACTTCTTATTCTCTTTCTAGACTGTGCAGACCACCGCCATTCTAGCATCCTTTTAATTCCTGCACCCAGCTTTCTTCCGGCAAAGTTTGTTTGATATCAGATGGTGATTTTACTGACACGATATAACTTGGCAACCTGAAAGAGATGGTTGGGTTACAAAACAGAACAACTCAAAAAAAAACTGATTTGAATGAGCTGGTATCGTTGAAAACGTTCGATCCTATCATTCTTCCTATACAAACTCTTCATGTACAACTCCATTGCACCGACAACGCAGAAAAATGATTGAACTTGGCTTCTTATCTCCATGATATGATCATATACTGTACAGACCACCTACGTCCTAGTCAAGCTGCACTTAGCAAGCACGTGCCTCAGAAATTGGCAGCCGCCTGATTGCTGGGACACTGCTACCAGAAACTTTAAGGGAAGCAAACAAACAAGATAATCTTGCTATCATGGGCTTGGCCTTTGGCACTTTAGTAACAATGGCCAATTGCATACCAGCATCGCATGCGTTATGGTAACCCTCAAGATCAGCTTGGGTTATAAGAACTGCATCCCTAGAAGGAGAGTATGGCGTAGGAGGAGGAGGAGGAGAAGGCCTGGCACTGGAAGGAGAAGGTCGGCACTTGCTGTAGTTTTGAACAGCCTGCTCATTAAATCAAAATATTAGTTGAAATATTAAAATAAATCGACAAAACAAGTTAACCTCTTAGTTAAAATAATAAAAATCAAGTTTACCTTCCATTGTGATGGCGCTAGCAGCACCCTAGGTCTGCGAGACCGCACATAATCCAGGGCAGTCGTGGGTGTCATGTGCTTATATTCAACCTACGAATCATAAATGGACCATCAGGAAACCCACCAGCACCTTAAAGTCTCAGCTGATGCCACGGGCATAAGCATGGGAAAAGGGCATTACCAAATAACAAAGAACAATCGTTGTGCTCCTTCCTCGACCAGCTTTGCAATGAACATAAGTAGTTTTATGGCAAAATGCATTTTCTGCACAAAAATATAAAGAAGGTGATGGGGAAGAAAAATACATTTTCCAGTCAAAAAACCACAATGATATGTGCAATCATGTATCCTTCTTTCAAGGAAGAGAAAATACTCACGATGAATGAATTGCACAGCACGGCTAATATCCTCTAGTGAAGGGGCAAAGAGATAATCCCTTGTAGGAATCACTAAATGATCAATCTCATGAGCCTAAAATGCATCAAACAAATAAACCAATGACATGAGGAATAGTATTGGATTAAACAGATTGAACATTAAACAATTAAACAAATACCATAGAAAACAATGAGAATATTGTCCTTCACTTCTAATCCACGTCCATGAGATTCTGACTTTATATACCCATTAAAAAGGCTTTTCCATAAAACAATAATAAAAATGATCAAGCTTGTAGAGAAAATGGTCCACACTTACATGATACAATGATGATGGAACCAACGTTTCGTAAGGTTCATTCAGAGTGATCACACCACCCACACCAAGCTTCTTCAAGCGTGGAACATCCTTAGGGAATGGAACAGCACCCAATAATAAAAACTGGAAGAACAAAGAACAAAGATCAATAGAAAAGCTTCCATTTGTTTCAATCTAAGCTGAAGCTAACGCAGAGAAGCACCCATAAATGACTCCCAAGGAATGAATCAAAAAAATAGACATCAGAGTATGGCTCTAAAGCAGAGGGCATAGTTTGAATATGCGAAATCCCAGTTTCCTAATTTGGAACAAAATTCCAAAACCAAGAATTCATTATCAATGACCACTCTCAGGAAATAATCTATTCTAAGCCAAACTTCATGTACAGGTTGTGCTAGATGGCAACACGCAGCTTAACGTCAATTTTGGTTGCATTGCATCAATAGAGATAACAGAGAATCGCTGCATAGCAGTAATCAGTTCAATTTCCGAGGAAAAATAAACAAATAAACCATAACAAGTAAATCCCATGAGTGCATCCCGCCTGCGTCTTCCTAGGAAGGCAAACAACAAATCAACTTTGCTTGAGCTAAAATCTAAAGCGACGATAGGTTAATAGAACTGTCATGGAATAAATAGATAGAGGGAGAAAAACCTCATCGACTTGATCCCACCACCTGAACTCAGCTTCGATCTTGTTGCGAAGTACATTATACAGAAGGGTCGGGTAAAACAGGATCCGAGCACCAGCTCCAACTATCGCCCTCTTTGCGTCTACCCTCACAATCTGATTCTCATTACTCCCCTCGTCCCCTCTGAAATCCACATCATCCAATTGCTCAATCTTCATCCCAGACAGCAAATTCAAAAACCCTAAAGCAACCGCAATAAGTTTCCAAATCCCAAACAAAAAAGTCACCTAAAACCGAAATTAAAAGGGGAAAACAACTTACCACTCCCTTGGGAATTAAAGAAGCCGAGCAATAAAAATATTGGGGAAAATTTTAGCAAGATGAGGAGAAGAGACTAGAAATTCGGCATTCGAAGTCAGGAAGTATTGGGCCAAAAAAAAAAGGGAAGGAAGTAAAAGCCAGGGAATCAATGGGAACGAGTGGTTAACGAAACCATGATCGGGTGATTAATTCCGACAGAAGATACTACAGGCCACCGATGTAATTATTGTTGCGGGATCGGGACAGGATTACGGCGTGAAGTACGAATGCCGAAATAAAATTGGAAACTGCAAAGTGAGTAGAGTATTCTGAATTAGAACTAAATGACGCTCCGAGGATTTATCGCAGAAAGGCGCGGCCAAATTGTATTTAAGGACCCTCCACCTTAGAAACAATCGTAGCATAGCATGGTATCCATTTCGTGGTGTTTTTCGTGAAATTCTAATAAAGTACCCGAAAAAGTGAATTAATTCATAGTATGGTAGACATTATCGTGGTGTTTTTCGTGAAAATTCTAGTAAAGTTCAGGAAAGGGGAATTAATTCTTAAATCAGATCCAATAGGATTTATAGCTGGTAACATGGGCCCAATCTGCAGGTTGAGCCCGCCCGCCCACCCGTGACAGGTTGAATTGGGTAAAAGCCAATCCATTTGAGTGCGGGTGGCCCACACCCGCAGCTGGTTAACCCACTGAGCCAGCCAACCTTTTTTTAAAAAAAAAATAAATTAAATTTTTTTATAAAAAATATGTGGATAATATCTTATTATAATGTAAACTTAACTAATATTGAATATTTATTGATCATTTCTTAATTTATATTTAGTTTAAATTCAATCTTATAAAGTGTATTATATATATTTAAGTTGTATTATATAAAATTTAAATTAGATATTTTATATTCAAGTTGTGATGTATTTTTATTAATTAAATTTATAAAAAAAAATATTTTAAGTGTAAGTTGAAAAAATATTATGGATAAAAAAATTAAAAAAAATTAAAAAAAAAAAGTGGCAGGCTGGGTTGGGATTATCCATGCGGGTATTTGAAGCCGCCCCGCGATGTGGGTTGGCCCGCATTACCAACTCTAGTAGGATGTGGGATAAGTCTACAGGATCATGGGGCTTAAATATTAATATTGTGTTGTTGTTTTTTAAAGAAAATTAAAATTGTGTTGTTAATATGGGAGGTGTTAGGTAGGAAGGGTTGAAAAATTGAAACCCCAAACCCCTCCTCAAAAAAAAAATCACACATAAAGACCATGATAAAGCTTATTATATTTATCATATTAAATTCTTCAATAATACATAATTATATGTATATATTAAAATGTTAACATTTAACTATAAATTTATATAAAAACATAGAAGGAAAAATTAGTCTTTTGATTCCTCAACTTTTAACCTAATTATAATTCAATCTCTGAATTTTGATTCAATGCAATTCAATTCATGTAGTTTTGATTTAATTGTAACTTAGTTCATGAACTTTAACTCATTGTAACTTAGTTCTTATAGTTTTAACCATTTTATAATTTAATATTTGACATTTAATTATATATAATTTATTTTCTAAAATATAGGAACTAAATTATAAAACGGTTGAAACTAGATGGACTGAGTTACAGTAGTTAAAATTCAAAAACTGAGTTACAACCAAATCAAAACTACGGGAATCGAGTTGTATTGAGTCAAAATTCAGAAACTGAGTTGCAAACGAATCAAAAGTTGAGGAACCAAAAACTTAATTTTTCCAAAATGTAATGCATGATGATTGAACATTTTTTTGTTCAAACATGATGATTGAACATCATGACATAATAATATAAAAAAAATTGACAATTTAAATCTATTCAACGGTATTCTACAGAGTGTTACATTTAAGATTTTCAACACCTAGTAGTATGATGGGAGATGTCACTATGATCCGCTTAGTTCAATTACATGAAAGAATAATACATATGATCTTAATATATTCTATTGATTACATTTTTTAAGTTGATATAGTAATGCAATTAAATATAATATTAATTATAATATATTACATCAAATCAATTAATTCTCACTGCATAGTTTTGACCATGTAATCTGAGTTACAACTTGCATTAATTAACATATGGATACTTTTATCTTTCATAAATCAGTATTTAAACATTTATAGCGTTCACTTTTAATATTAATAGAATTAAAAATTTTATTTTACATTTTTCTTATTTTTATAAATAAAATAACTTCATAATCCTTTAATAACATATTAAATAAATAGTAGGTAATCATCGTTACATTTACACACGTCCCATTCTCCCAGCCACTAAACATCGAGCTTGGACACACGAAGAAATGACTATCGATGTCCTTTCTGTTGACACGCTTACGAAGTAATGTCATAAAATTGCAGTTCGAACGTTATGTACATTTTTTGCCAACTGTCGTGTAACTATTTTAAATTTACAAAATGTATATACACACATGTAACTCCTAACATATTTAAAACATTTTATCAATTAGCAAATAAATATGGAAATACAGGCCTAACCCGCCATTATATGGTGGATTTAGGCTGGCATATTGGGGGAGCCAGCCACTCCAACTTGCAAGTTATTATGGGTTGGTAAGTCAGCTCACCTAACCCTCTTGTTTAAAAAAAATTAAAATAATATGATATATGTTTTATTATTTACATTTTTTCATTTCAATATTTTTTAAAAAGAAACAAATAATATTAAATTTCATTTTTTAAGGATAAACAATACGTAATATATTTAAAAGTAACATAAATATTTTTTCATGTCAACTATCTATAACATTATATTTAAAATTACAATAAAATATTAATAATTATATACTTTTAAATTATAAAAAAATGGAATGAGATAATATTATTTTTTGAATCAAAATAAAATAATATTGTATAACAAAAAAAGTTTTAATTATATTACATTATATTTTTTTTATTAATTATTTTTGTTGGTTGGTTGGCGGGTTAGCCCGCCATGACGAACTTAGGGTGAATTCTTTCAGCCCTCCCCACCCAATCCATGGGTTGAAGCAAGTCGGCCAACAATCCACGGGTTGACCCATTTTTCCATTACTAATGGATAGCATGAATATATGTCCAATCCTTTTATAAAAAAATGTGCAGCTAGTTAGTTTCAAGAAGAAATCGTGTTTACCTTATTATTGGTTAACATGTGGGAGTATGTGGTAATCTAAACAATATTACAATTTTGTTGGCAATTAGAAAAATAGGTGTTTAATTTGTTGGTATGTCAGTATCTCTCTTATGGGACTAGATCGAATCCCATATAAGTGTAGATTAGTACAAGCGACATGTCATTTATGGCTTATTAACAGTACAGCTCTCTATACTTATTATGTATTGTATTATAGTAAGTAGTAATTAATGTTGATGTGGGAAATGCGAATGGAAGAATACAAACCTTTGTGTTGCAATGGATTGGAGAATGGAGACCAAGGTACGAATTTAAAGTGCTGTGAGAATGTAGAGAGAAGGCAAATAGAGCACGTATCAAAATTGGATACAAAACGAAACTTGAAAGGGATATGATATGAATATCGTAATCTTATGCCTATCCAACCAAGATAGAGTATAGGGGGCAATATTTTTTTTTTTTTTTCAAAAATTTTAAGTGAGTTAAATTTTAGAGATTTATTAGAGTTAAGGTATGCATTCAACTTAAAGAGTGCTTATAAATGTATTTACTAATTGTTCATTAATAAACTTTTCATATCAACGAATTTGAATTTACGGTATTGTGATCAATCAACTTTATTCATCTTTATTGTTCCGATGGGAATGGAAAAGTCGAAAGTGAAACTTGGGAGAGAAGCAAAGGCAAGGAATGGCAAAGCAGGAAACATAAATGGGCCAACAATGAAAGCCACTTTATTTGATAAGTGGGCCAACAATGAAAGCCACTTTATTTGATGAGTGGGTCACAACACCCCTAAGCCCATTCGCCTAACCATATGCCATCACCGGCCATCTGGCTTCGTCTGCCGGAAATGTAGTTAATATAACAAACCCATCATCAGATTTTTTTTTGTTTACAGTTTTATCCCTTACCTTAATAATTTGGTGTGTTTTGATCCATTCCTTTAATTTTTAGTCAATTTTTTTAAGGAAAATTAATCTTTAATCCCCAACTTTTAATTTACTTATAATTTAGTCCTTCCTATTTTATGAAATCAATCTAATAAAAAAAAAGCTTTTAAATCCCCTTAATAAATTTGTATGAGGATTTCAAAATTAAGTTTATTGATAATTCATCAATTTAAGATTAGAAATGCAACATCTTCTTTTAGGACTGGATAGGGTTAGAAGAATTAAAATTTTTCACTGTATTAGAATTTTACGGAAACAACCTCTATAGTTCAATTTTTCATGAGTATTTCATAAATCAAATTAATTTTTCAAAATTTATCCATTAGGGCTAGAAAGGCCATGTCTTATTTTTTTCAAAATTTAATTTTTTATTCTTATGGATGAATTTTGAATAGTTGTGGCCTCTTTGGCTATAATGGTTAAATTTTGAAAAATTAATTTAATTTTTGGAATTCTCAGAAAAACTGAACTATGAAGATTGTTTTCAAGAAATTATGATACAGTAAAAAAATTTAATTCTTCTAACCATAAACTAACCCTAAAAAAGATGTGACATTTCTAACCTTGAATGGATAAATTATTGCAAATAAATTTAATTCTTGAAATGTTTATGAAAAAATTTTTAGGGGACTTGAAAGCTAATTTTTTATTGGTTTGATGGAATAAATTATAAATAAGTTAAAAATTAAAGATAAAAAGATTAATTTTTCCTAAAAGAATTGGTTAAAAGTTAAAGGGAGAGATGATATTGCATCAAATTAAAAAGATGAAAGATAAAATTGCATAAAAAAATATTAGGATGCTGAATATACTTAAAAAATAAGATCGGGGTTATATTTACTACTTTATCCTGAAAACACAAGCTATTAAGCAAAAAAACTTGAAAGTAAAATGCACCATGGGTTATAATTTTTTTTTTCACTTATCTTCCATGGATTTTTTTCAAAGTAATATTTTAATTTAATTTCTCATATTTTTCATTCCAACGTTTCACATGGAGAATTAAATTGAAACAATATTTATATCCGAAAATTCAAATCACTAAATATCTCATCTAAAATCTAAGAAAAACTGAAGATGATAATCTTCTGAGAGGCAAGATAAAGACTATTTTGATTGCAAAAAGAAAACGAAAAAATTTTAAAAATATTTTCTTTACAAAAAAGAAATGAAATGTTGTAATCAAAGTCTTCACATGCTGAAAAGAGTGCCCAGAGCACAGTACATAACAACCCAATATAATAAACTAGCGTGAATTATCATACCCAGCGTTGTTTCAAGAGATACCTACCTTCGCCGACATTTTTTTTGTTAACTTTCAAGGACATTTCATGATCATGATGGCAGTATTTCAACACATAAAAAATTAAAACACAAAATTTCAATATGTGGATAATCCTCTCCCCCCTATATGCGAGCTCTACAAAAGATTTATTTTGGTTTGAATATACTTGTTTGGATCTATTCATACATATACAGTGGGGAGATAAAGTTTTATTTAATCATATTTAAAAGTTATAGCATTCAATTTTTTTATGCGAATGTACAATTCTACCATTCATTTATTATGTATAGAATTTACTCTTACATGTTATAGTATATATGAAATAGAAATAAAATTGAAAAGTTGTTGAATTTAATGCAATAATAGTAGAGTTAAAAGTTTTCATTAATATATATAAAATATGTTGAAACTTGAAAGTGATTTATAAGTATAACTAAAAGAGTATAACTTCAATTCACTTTATTTACTAAATTTATACTTATTTTTGTTCAAAGTATCTCGGTTAATTACTCATGGTAAGAATGTTTCCATTAAAGATAGTTCCATTGCACATTTTTAAAAAAAACATATTCACCATAAATCAATACTCATTTATTACAAATGATTTATTGAACTCATTTTTTCAATATTTATAAACTATATTTAATTGTTACATTAACAAATGTTAATATAATATTTGTTCCTCGATTGTGATTTTAATCTCTCTTGTATTATTTTATTCAAATCATTGATTTTATAATTTGAAACAATTGGTTTTCATCATGTTTAACATGAAGCCCAAACCAAAATGAAGAAAAAGGGGTAGAGACTGCATCAACCCTATGAAGTATTAACAGCGTAGGCAGCATCATGTGATAGCGATTAGCTTGTTGCTGTATTGGTCAACGACGGTCGTATAAATCCTTGGAAACGGCATGGAAGGTTTCTTGCCGAAGTTTGGGTGTATAGCCTCAATAGTTGCAGCAAATTGTGGGATTGCTCATCAGTCAAGCGAGTTCATCATATTCCTCTTTTTTCATCAAATCTTGTCACTTTCGCGCCGGATTATAACACTCGTATGATAGGCGTGAAATTGTAGGGTTAATTTTCTTCAACCAAGATAAATACCTAACTCATCATCTATCTAATCATATCCTTATACATTACACCTTACCTCTTCATGTCTCCCCTGTTTCTTAGCACTTTGTGGGGTTTGGCGGCTACCACTCCCCTCTTTTTGAAATATATACTGTGTTTCTGGTGGCTCACCTATCAGCATTCACTTATCTGCTCACAAGCACTTCCATTTATGTAATACACAACTAATAATAGTACCAGTCGAACTGAGGAAGACGAATATTTTTCTTTGTCTATTAATTTTTTTCCTTATCTTTTGAGAGTTGGAGTTGGACATTCATGGCGGTCCATGAAACTTGGAATCTGAGTGCTTCCCAACACGCACACTCCTCAATATGGTGCGGCACTGCTTTTTAATTTCTTGGCCCTAATCATTGGTTTTAGGAGCATGCTCTCATCATTTAGGTAAAAGAAATAGAACACTCTGACTTTTTCTGTTCTGCTTTGAAGCTGCGGCATTATTTTAAGCCAAAAAGGGGTTGAAAAATACTACACGGACTTTGTTTTTTTTTTTTTGGGTCGGAAAACAGAGCATTTCAGTCCCCTGCATTTCAAGCAAAAAGAAATGGCTCTCTGGCTTCTGGTCAAAACTATCTTCTTCTTCTTCTTTGTTCGTTCTTCTTCTTGGCCAAGTTCTTCAACACAAAACAACATCAGTTAGGAAATGTTTGAATAGACCATCAACTGTTTCTTTCGCAGCCCCATCTTCTTTTGCATTTTTTGGGCCAACCCGTGGACCCGCTTACTCACAATCATTAGCTTCCATCAACTTTTTGGTTTCCATTTACTCCAAATTGATTTCTCTTGCCAGCTTCATGATTACATACTGCCTCCTCTTTTTTTTTTTTTTTGTTGTTGTTGTCAATTTTCGTTGTTCTTCCTGTTACTAGAATTTGCTGAAATTTGATGTTCACGAGATGATTTCGAAAGGCCTACGTGTCACTTATGATTTGGACCCCAACAAAAGGTGTCGATTACTAACGCTTGCTTTTAATTTGTAAACATACATCTAATATATGATATAATATATAATGAATGATATGTGTTCGGAGACATGGATGACTCATCGACCAACGCAAATCCATGCACTTGTTCTTGGCATTGAGTAAAAAGTTTGGATCAGTATCCAAATTTGCCCTGAGGTTCAAGTTTCTGGGCAATGATGGTTCGAAAATTTGCTTAACTTCAATGGCACTTGCAAAGTTTTAAATTGTAATTATGTTTTTTCACTAATTGATAGTTAAAAATTAATTTTGACTATTAACATTTTCGATAATAAATACAACATTACTCTATTTCAAACCTTTAAAATCAAAAAACTTTTAAAATAATACTGCCTTTGGCATGAATTTACATTTTAATTCAAAAATTGTTGATCATATTTTAAGGGGTTAAAGGCATTAAGTATGTCAGCAATGTGGTTGATAATTGATTATTACAACCACCCAAATCTTTACTGGATTTGCGAGGTGAAAAGTATATTATCTTTAAAAGATGCATAAATAATAGACACCTGTTATGTATAGTTTGCATTTTACTCCTCCCTCCTCCTTTCTCTGTCTTTTTCTTCCATAGATAGACGACATGCTAGCAGTGACATTAAATGAAAAAAGTAATACTCCATCAGCAGCCCCACCAACTCTTTACTCAAACTTATTACAACATTATTTGATAAATTACTTGCAATAATTCATACTCTATCCTAGCCTCTGTCAAGCTGAGGGTCCATTTTTTATTTAACTGGGAAATAACGTCTTCATAAAAGAAACTGGCTTATGTTATGACCACTAATGAAACAGACACAAGTCAACAAGTGTACAGAAAAAAAAATCTATAGAAAATAGAAATATTAGATGATATATAGAGCTGTAGCCCAAAAGCCAATAAACTGTTGATCCCACATACTCCTCACTCTACTGGTGTTTGTGATTAAGTTCTTATCTCTCATTTGTTTCCATAATATTAACATCTATAAAGCCTTTTAATTGTGCAATGGTGGTGGTCGTATAATGGAATTAAGAATTTCTGACAAGGCCAATTAAACCCCACCAGTACACTACTCTCTGTCTCTTGAAGGCTGCTTCGTAGCTTATAGGGGACACCATCGATTTCTAAGTAAGCGTCTTGGTCCTCTGAAGCTCAAAAATGGAGCAGGCCTGGATGATTCTGTCTTTTGATCTCCTCCTTTTCCTCCTCCTCCTTCTCCATCTGGATGCAGCAAGAGCAGCCTTTGGCGTCGGCGGTGGCATTGGCGTTGGTGTAGGTGTTGGCGGCGGCGGTGGCGGAGGTGGAGTGGTTTGGGTCGGTGGCGGCGGGAGTAACGGCTCGCCGGAGTCTTCTTCGGCGCCGAAGCAGGACAAAGCTTACATGGCTCTGCAGGCATGGAAAGCGGCGATAACAGAGGACCCATTGAGGATTCTGGATAGTTGGAATGGTTCTAACGTGTGTTCTTATAAAGGGGTGTTTTGTGCCAATCCTGAGGATGCTTCAGGCGAGCCCGTCGTCGCCGGAATCGATCTCAACCATGCGAATCTCAGGGGAATCCTAGTCAAGGAGCTCTCTTTACTCACAGAAATGTCTCTTCTTCATCTCAACAGCAACAGATTTACAGGCACAGTTCCTGATACATTCAGAGACCTCTCGTCTCTCGAAGAGTTAGACCTCAGTAACAACCAGCTTTCTGGTCCTTTCCCCACAGTGACCTTATCAGTGCCGAGCCTGGTTTACTTGGACATTAGATTCAACTCTTTCTCTGGACCCCTCCCCGATGATCTCTTCAACAAGAATCTGGATGCAATTTTCCTCAACAACAACCAATTTGAAGGCGAAATCCCCCAAAATTTGGGCAATTCCCCTGCTTCTGTCATAAATTTAGCTAACAACAAGTTCAGTGGGAGCATCCCAGCGAGTTTTGGCTTCATGGGTTCTAAGCTGAAGGAGATTCTCTTCCTCAATAACCAGTTAACAGGTTGCATTCCTGAAGGGGTTGGGATCTTCACACAGATGCAAGTTCTTGATGTGAGCTACAATTCACTAATGGGTCACTTGCCAGATACAATATCTTGTCTTCAAGACATACAAGTTCTGAATTTGGCACACAACAAGCTTTCTGGGGAATTATCAGACGTGATCTGCTCACTGAGAAACCTGTTGAATCTAACAGTAGCGTATAATTTCTTTTCTGGGTTCAGCCAGGAATGCTCGAGGCTGTTCGTCAGGAATGTGGGTTTTGATTTCTCAGATAATTGTATTCCTGGGAGGGACATGCAGAGACCTCAACCAGAATGTTCTGTGATACCGGGTGGTGGCTTAAATTGCCTCAGAATCCCAACTCCGAAGCTAGTTTGTGGTTCGCTTGGTGTAAGTCTCTCTAAGACTAAGAGCGCTCGTCCCAGTCCATCACCTTCTTCTTCTTCTTCTTCACCTTGATACAATATTTTTAAACACATGGCGGTTGGCCTGGCCATGGCGGTTGTTCCGTTAATTAATGCTAGCAATTATTATTCGGCCTTGCTAATTTAATTCTTTATGGATCCGGTATACCTGTTAGCTGATTTTTTACTTGGCCTGCACGGATAAAGATATGTCTCGAAATCGAAAAAAGATTTTGCGAGACTTATTATGTCATTGACATGCAGGACAATTGTTGAGTCACGTGACATGCTTGTTTTCTTTGGTTACTAATAGCATCACTGGTTCTTTATAGAATGTGCCCTCAGTTTCTTTTCTTTCCCCCCATAAATTCACAAATCACAATAAACGAGCTTGTGCCTTGTCGACACTGAAACTCGACACCTACGTTAACGCTTTAGATTACATGACCAGATTAAACGGATCGCTTCACCTGCCACTGTTCGCCCATCCAATCATACAAATGTTCTGGAACTACTCCTTTCCGTCTTTATCACAAGATCCGTTTTAAGAAAAATTGAACCATAAAATGGATATGGATTTTATATTAAAGACTGAACGAAGTAGTCAAGAAGTAGTCAAGAAGAGCAAGTTTAAAAGCTAGACTGTTAAATAGACAATTTTAGTATTTCAGGGCATGTAATAATATCGGAGGATCACTCAAGTATCAATCCTTGTGGGGTAACCGTATGATATTTACTGTGTCAAAGAATGAAATACATTGGATTGGGGAGTTTAAATGAGCGTGTGCCCACAGCAAAACCCAACAAATCACTCCACTGATCTCCTGAGCTCCCATGGATTCTGTAACCCTCATTAATTAGCTCTTGTCTCCTCTCTGATTTGTAAATCGTGGCTGGTTTTCCTTGGTCCGATTCGTCTCTGTTTCATAACCAACAGCATCACAAGTTACAGGTGGTGCATAAACTTTCATAAACAGAACCCCCCCCCCCGGGGGCTTAGGGCATGTTTCAATTAACGCTTGCAAAAGTGACATTTATTTCTATTGATTTTCGCAAACTGATATCAGTAAAAGTCAATTACAATAATGTGATTTAAGTTTGTATATACTTCTATAAGAAAGTTACATATTGGAAACAGAGTTTCAGATAATTTAAACATGAAGAAAGGTTAGAAATTAACCTTTTTAATTGAAAAGGAGAGTTTCAAGTAAATTAAGATGTGTGTACCTCAAGATAAGCCTCTCCCACTTGGTGTACCCTGAAAATAGAAGGTTTGTTTCTGTGGCCTCCCTTTGGTGTTCACTTCTCCCAGTCAAAAGAAATATCTTGAACCCCAATTGCTGGACCTCCTTGTAAAATCTCAAACTGGCTGGTAGAGCTGGAGCCTTAGCTACACTCACCCAATCATCGAAGGATGTCTCATTGAATATATCTGACCTGTGTTTCAAACAAGATAACCATCGCCCATATAAACCAAATCTGCTATAAGCAAATAGACAGTTCATTTCAGATTTTTACCCCTTCTGTAGTATGAACTTTTGGCAACAACTCATCCAGATAATACAGGCTGTGATGATCCAGAGTTAATGGAGAAATATTCATATGTCTAACAGTTAAAAGCTTTAACTGGACTAACCACATAAAATCCACGATTTCGCAGGGAAAAGTACGTGTGGGTAAATGTAAATTCAGCAGTTCCTTGTTTTTTTTATCCACTCAGAACTTTCTAAACTGGTGATGCATGACAGTGGGTAACAACAGAAAAAGAAAAGAAAGTGACTATGCCACTAACAAACACATAACTTGAAACAAAATTCCAGCTATACATTTGCCTTAATTATTATTCTTTTCTGGTTAGTGCTTAACAAGCTAAGCATGTGATCAAATCTAAACGACAACTTCAACAACCACATCTTTATACCCACGGAATTGGAATCAATCAATCAATCATTAGAATTAAAATAATGAATGTTCCCCCAATTGGACATTTTGGTTATTTGCAAGTCACATGCACCCACACAGCGAACTGCACATCGACCAAGAACCACTAAAGACACGACACAAAATTACTCTTATGGGAAAAGAAAAATTAAAGGGAGAACTACTATGAGTTAAAGTGTTTTAATTATCAAAAAGTCCCAAAAAAAAAAAGTCACAATGCAATGCCCAGTGAAAGAAATGAGAGCAATCCACTTGTCGTTAGGACTTATTTGTAATTAAATTCCTTCTTTTGGATTAGACAGTGATTCCACCAAAATTAAATCAACATTAAAAAAATTGTTATTGTTTTTAGAGAGAGAATTTTCGTTTATTTAAAACAAACTATAAAATTGCTTAGAAATCCCATTTGTTATGTATAATGAATATATAAGAGTCAATCAGTAATTCTTGTTCTTAAAAAGTAATTATGCAATTTTCTCGATTGGATTGGAATGGCTTGAAATGAGTATGAATATGACTAACCCGAATCCATGGTTCTCGTAGTAAGGCAAATTGGATAGAAGAGTCTCGTCAACGTCGAATACCCAAGCGTCTCTTCCGTCTCGCGCTAAGTTCACATTATTGGCAAACTCCGACGACAAGCTCGCGACTACATCTGAATCCGACCGGTAACGCTCGCCGGTCATATAATCCTCCACGAACCCTATGCACCTTTCCGGAATTCGTTCCCATATCCCGGCGTTGTTGGTTTCAACGGAGAGTCTCCAGCTGTCGCAGTACACACGATCGTCCACCTTAATCTTCCGATTGCCCAACATGGCTCCTTCCGACGGGAGTCTGATCGATGATTCGGAGTGGGTGGGTGGGATAAGAGTCATCGTTGAGAAGATTAGCATGAACAGCAGACCGGAAGCCATAGCTGGAGAACGGAAGAGGCTTCCTGGTTTTTCTATTCTCCTTCTTGTTCCCGGGTCAGCGGAAAACTATCAGCGAAGAGGGTCCAGCTACTCAGCTATTAGGCATGTGAATATTATTTTAAAAAAAAAATAGTCTAATTTAAGATTAACATTTAACATCGTAAAACTTAGAGCCAACCTTCACTTCGCATATTACAAACTTAAATTTATAATCAAATTATAACTTTGATATATTTCTGTTCAAATAATGATTTTCATTACTTTAATTTTAATTG
This sequence comes from Vachellia collinsii, assembly GCA_006871305.1. Classification (NCBI taxonomy): domain Eukaryota; kingdom Viridiplantae; phylum Streptophyta; class Magnoliopsida; order Fabales; family Fabaceae; genus Vachellia; species Vachellia collinsii. The sequence goes on from QFDD01114636.1 coordinate 20,760, forward strand.
CCATCAAACTGAAAACATCTCTCCACCTTTCTTGGTCAAGCATGGAGAGAATTATACATTTGGGCCTGTATTTTGAATAATGTTGCATTTGGTTCTTTATTAAAGACTTAAATTTCCAAAGTCCATTTCCATTCATTAATGTTAAAAATCTTAACGTGATTGTGTGCTGTGTTGAGACAGCACCTAAAGAGCCTATTGCTTCATTTATATTTCAAGAGCTTTCGTGCGATATAAATGAAGCAACCCTAGCTAAGCTAGGCTGTCTTCATAGCAGCACACAATCACGATAAGATTTTTTAACCCTACCTAAGCTAGGCTCTGCCATGATGGTCCTATTTATACTGGGCCTTTCCCGAGCCCACCATGGTCCATAATTGAATTAATGTGGCAGACCAAGTTGCAGCGCCCATATTGAAGTAAAACATATATTCTGTCCATTTAGATTAACGATGGAAACCATTTTTTTATGATTTTATGAGATAAGTATATAAGAGATGTTTTGTTTCAAATTGCATGAACATATTTTTCTAACGACCTGGCAAACAAACCCATCAGCGTTAGCTAAGAACAGGAGTTGGATCCAGCAAAGAGGGTTGATCCCTTACAAAGTGGTGAATCAATGTTTAAATTCTTGTTAGAAAAGGTTTCACATTTATTACTTGACAATACCTCAAATAGAAAAATACATATGTTTAACAAAAAATAAAACACCTACATATTAGCCAATTCATTTGACAAGTCATAGAGCGAACATGTTCAATATATACACAGTGCCCTATAATTTAGGGTATTAGATACATTATTGTATACTCTAGGATGCTAGATGCACTTAAACTCAAATAAAAATATAAATAAGCTCATGAGAGTTGTGCAATTTGAGTTCAAAACATAAAGATGGATCGAACAATAATGACACGTTATAATATAATCAAGTAGTAGCTTGGAAGAAGTTGGCTTTCTCCACAGTCCACGCTACTTTCTCCATGACCGACCTCAGAGCTTTATGGGTCGTGTCTAAACTGGTGAGCCCAGAGCACTAGCCTTGAGGAAATGGATTTTAATATACCAGGGAACATGATCGTCAGCCTGTGAGAAATTCAAATTCGACTTTCATGGGGTACATATGAAATGAGGTTATGAATTAATTACATATGGAATAAAGATAGATATATGAATAAATAAATAAAAACATTTGCATTGAATCTGTCTGTACAGTTCAAATATTGTGTTTAGATTTATACATCATCCGAGTATCAAACAATGCTGGGACACATCACTCTCATACTCTCTGAGTCGCTGCTGAGAAACCCCCCCCCCCAAGATCAGCCTTCGTTTAGGCACGCACAATTTAAAAATCAAAACCAACACTTTCTGTGACTCTTCCAATGACCAAATTCGCAGACCTAAACCTAGACCACCAACCTTCACATGAAGGCAAAAACGACACAGACAAAAACGTAAAAGAAAGAATCAAGAACGTTGAAGAATATATATAAATACGAGACACAAAATCATCGTTGAAAGAATGAGAAGGGAAAAACTAGGTTGTTGGTCATAATGATGATTAGCATATATATATATATATATGTGTGTATATATATATAGGGTTATGGGAACGAATCATGATCAACATGGCAAAGCTCCTTCCGAAGTTTACGGGAGAAAAGCCTACAAGCATCCATGCTCAGATCTATGGCGGCGGAGAGGGCGATGAAGAGAGCAGCGTCCGGCATGCACGTCACGTGCTGAGCTCCGACCTGTACAACAGGTTTGCTCACTTTGCCTTCGCCCTCCACCGTCGAACCCATCACGAACCCTTTTCCGGCCAACCTCGAACCCAACAGCCCACAATCCTTCATCGCTCTGTAATCAATACAGAACTGACCTCCCTTCTTCATGTTCATCGTAGCTTCAGCTATGGGGATCCCACTCGCTGGTCCATTCTCAGTGACCAGCTCGAACTTGTACCCTAAGCCATCTGTGGGACCTCTCTCCCGCCACGCCTCCAGGCGGCCCCACGGTTTCCAGCTGCTCACGGAGGCGCCGTTGGGCCGGAGAATGAGCCAGGCGCCGGGGTTAGACCGGGACACACGGTCGGAGCCAGGCGAAGGGACGAAGGGAGTGATCATGGAGGCGGCGGCCACAGGCGAGCCAGAGAGATCGTGTATTATTATCATCCAACCTTTCCTCTCCCTCCCTTGCCGATCTCTATCACCTGTAAATGTCCTCCTCCATTTGCTTGCATTGTTGGTAAAATCCGATGGAAGAGGCCTGCATTAAAAAAAAGAAGAAGATAATAATTTAATAACTATCAACTCCATATTAGTATACGACTTGATTAAGATGTCAAACGTGCTTGGGATATAATTAATGAAATGAGAAGAGATTCGAGAGTACAGCCAGATACGAGCACATGGCAGGGAATTGGAGGTAGTTATGTCTCACAGTTTGGAAGATCTCAAACTGTCTGATTAATTGACTATATAATAATTAATTAAAACTGGGTACGCAGCCTAGGATCACTCGTATGATGTTATTTTAATCAGTTTAGTAGGAGGGATTGACTTCATTTGCGGGAGGAATCAAAGAGAGAGAGGTAATAATATTAATGTAGTAAATAAAGTGAAGGAATTAATAATGGAATGCAGTTTGATTCCCTCAGTTATATAAAAAGGTGAAGGACACAAGCATATATATATATATAGGACTGATTCGTGATTCCTGGATGGATTGATTTAATGATAAAGAAAAGAATGTTAAGCAACTAAACAAGATCAGTGGCTTTAATTTAATCTAGAGATTAGCTAAATTTACGGTCAATATAATGATGTTTTACGTTCAGGAAGCAGGAAGTCTACCCCAAATCGTTTCATTTACGATTGTGTCTTTTCCGTAATCCATAATCCATAAGTTAATAATATTTCAACTCCTTCAATATTTTTTAACAACCAGAGAAAAAATATAAATAAAAAGGAAGAAGAAGGAGAGCCATAAAATAGACAAGGGAGACATAGTATTCATGAAAAGGCAAGTGACGACAAAAGGCTATCTGAATAATGAGATTGCAACGTTGGAATAGGGTCTCTCAAACTAGAAATCCGGCAAGTGACGACAAAAGGCTATCTGAATAATGAGATTGCAACGTTGGAGTAGGGTCTCTCAAACTAGAAATCCCAATCCGATGAAATTATTTTTTTCATTATAGGGAAGACACAAACAAGTAATGTTTACAAGTGCGATCTAATCATGACTTATCTTATTTGTTTGGATTAGTGGTATATATAATAAGGTTAGAAACTGAATTTCGAACATAATTTAATAGTACAAAAGAAATAAGTATGTGTGATGAGTTTTATGTCGGTACATCAACATACTTTTTGTATAAATGCAAGCATGCCTTTCATTATAATGCAGTTGGCTAAATCCAATGAAATGATGCATGGTGGCAGCTTTCATGGTGAATCCAAAGAAGAAAAGGATGAGGACATGATCCAAATAATGGCAAAAGGGATAACAACTAAGCAATGAAAGTAACATGAAATAATGTTGTTCAAAGACGAAGCGCTGGTCTTGGCATGTGATTGACGGTTGGTAGCAGCTAAAGACATCGACAAGCCAGCCCACATGCTGAGTTCTCTCACCATAATCACTCTTTCACCCCCCACCTTATTACCATTCACATGTCCCACCACTTCAAAAAAAACACCCTAATTAACTAACAAAAACTATTTCAACGCTATGTAATCTATAATCTAATCTAATCTAATCCCATGTGAAATGTACGTAGCGGTAAATTTTGAGAAATACTATGAATGAGGTGGCGTACGTACCGTGATCTGGAATTTCGATCTGCACTGAACTTGCAGCTGAAGACGGGTTGTCTGATATTCCCCTGAATCTGGAACACCACGGGGCTGCACTCCGGTTCGCCGCCGAACTGGAAGACGAAGCGGGGGTCGGGTTCGGACCGGACCACCAGGTGGAGTTGGGTAGATGGCTTCAGTGGTTCGTTCTTGCCGAGCGGGAGCCACCCATTGTGGAAGGTGTGAGGGCGGGACAGAGCATCGGTTAGGTCAATGCTCACAAAAACACGACCGAGTAACTTGGAGCCGCTGACTCCGCAGGTGTGACCCATCCGGCCGGCGTAGACGGAGACACGGAGGCTGACGGGTTTACCTGAAAAACGACGGAGAGAGTCGCAGTCGAGGTGGAAGCCAGTGGCAGAGGTGGTGGATTCCGGCGTAGAGTCACCGGTGGAAGAACAGAGGCGAAGCAGGGCAGTCTGAGAGGGAAAATAACTTATCCGGATTTTGCAGAAGCAGGGAGTGGTTGATGGGTGAACACCGGAGCCGGGCGTGGGTTTGGTCACTGCTGGAAGCCTCAGAGCCAACGATTCGATCATAAGCCGCACAAACGGGCACGGATCCATTGTCCCCTGTTCTTCTTCTTCGTAAGAAACTGGTTATTACTCTGTTTTAGGATGAAGAGGAATTGAGAGAGAGAGTGAGAAGCTGGGGAGTGGAGATGGCAAGAACAGAGTGCATCGAAAACATCTAACTTTATGGACTGAAATGGGTGTCGGCTGGAGGGCTAAAAAACGATTCGACGAGCCATGCCTCTCTCTCCTCCTTGTTGGGCGATTTTGTTTTTCTAATTTTTCTTTGGCCTTTCCTTGGAAAACGACAGGGTGACAGGAGACGCTGATCCATGTACATGGTGGTAGATTTGGATACAAGAAAAAGGGTTTTATATTTTACTGCAGAGATTTAAACTTGGTTTTATTGATGGAACCGCAATAAAACTCGTTGACTGGTAAAAGTGGTAACGTGGTTTCGACAACTTGTTGTCCCAGATTATACTGCTTTCATATTGCCTACGCCCATATTTGTTGAACTTTAGATGGAGCTAATATTGGAATGCAACAGCGTTCTATTCCTATTCATAAATTGGGATTTCTGTGTTTGGCTGAAATAAATTTTGGGACTGCCATGCTTCAAATTCAATCAGCATTATTGATGGTAAAAAAAAATCTTCATTATTGAATTTTTAGACATCTCTTGAATATCGAAAACTCAACAATACAAATGATAAAATGTTCGAGTTTCTCTCACTTTTATTGAGATTTGTACGGTTTTTTGGAAAATAAGTGAGACGGTTCATGATTTGTCGTTAATATAATTTGTTACAGGTTTTATTATGTATATTATTAATAAATATATCATTTATCACGCTATTTTTATCAAAGGAGCTATGACAATTATTATTTCTTTCATTTATATATGAGAAAGGTTATACGATAACGATACGAATATTCATTTCAGAAAAGACCGTAGTCATAAATAACATTAAACATGAGCATATTGCTTCTGTTCATAGAAATTGAATATCGCACTCGACAAATGTAGAATTTCTTTAATACACACACACACACGGATGTGAAAATATCAAAATTAGCAAGCTTTTGTGAGCAAACATGTTTAACCCTTGAAAACAATTACGATACCTTAAAGTTAAAGACAGCCTTGCTCTTTTGTTTTTAATAAATATATAACCTTGTTTTTAAGCTGTGTCCACTGAAAAATAAAATTGTAATTGTTGTTTCCATCCCTTTTCAGCCCCGACTTGGTCCTGAGTCTCTTCGCAAAAACCTCTGCAATTTATATACTCAAATAATTGCATATTTGGAGGAAAAAATAAAATATATCAAAGAAATTTGTATATCTGCATCTGTATTTTTTATATGATATATGTAATATGTATATAGAAGTCACTATTCATAAATTATGAGTAGTCCCTCGAGCTGTAGACTTGGCTTGTAGATCTAATTACTGTAATGTATTACAATATATTGGTAATTTTAAGGAGTTAGTAGCCCGCACGAAAATAACTTGAAAGGGTATACCGTGAGACAAAATGTTGCAATGGTTGGCAAAAAAAAAAGAAAAGAAAAAGTTAGAGAGTCTTTGGAAACATGGCATGTTATCTCCCAATATACTGTAATTTTTTAATTTTAATTTAAATGGTTATTTAAAAATAATAATTAAGAGGTAAGATATAAGATAAAAAAAAACCTTCGAGTTACAATATAATCTAATAAATGTTTGATATTGAAATAAATAGCTTATTTTATTTTTCTTTAACAAAAACCATGAATCTTTCTACCAAAAAAAAAGAACCATGAATGTTTACTTGTTGCTAAATTTGAGGTTTTGTTATAATTGGTGCAAGGGTGGATTGATTATATACTTAAATGAAGTTTCAGTTTTCATGAAAATCTTATGAATATTTAATATCATATCAATTTCTTGATGAGATTGGGGATGGCCATTGAATTTGGACTAGAGAACGAGAAGAATAAAATAAAGTATTGGCAATTTATGTAATTAAGATAATGTATTGAAGTTTTAAGGCCTCACCAAATGAAATGATTAATGCATTCAATTATTCGCCTAGCAAAGAAAATCGTCGTTCGTCAAAATTTCACAGGCTCAGTTATTGGGCAATTATTGATCCGGTGCCTTATCCAGCATATTATATTTAGTTTTTAAAACGAGACATTGTTAATTTCGGGTCACATGAAGTATGAATATATGCACTTGTATGAAAATAAAATAATGTGCGGTATTATATAAATAAGAAAAACAACTCAAGCTTTATCTTGCATTTGTTTGAGTAATTGGATGCTTAGAAAACGTCTCCAATGAACAGAAAAAGGAAAAAGGACAAAGAAGTAATAGGAAACGAATTTGCTTCACTTCATGGTGAAATGGGCTGTACTATATAGTCGCAGACAAAGAGGAAAAAAATGACATGCAGTATCTTTGAAAATAAATAAAATGTGTCATTTGAACTTAAAAGTTAAAAATTATGAGATGATATTCTTTAAATAACTTTCTATGAGTAAAACAATGTGTAATCGTGCACATCAGTGAGATCATACGGAACCTTGTCCTATTTTGTGTGGGGAGGGGGGCAATTACAAAACCATACACTAGTGGGATCATATTGTTTGGTATGGATTGTTAACACAAGGCTGTGTGCATGAATTAATTACCATACTATCAACCAATAAAAAATAATATAATTGATAAAGAATTGATTTATAATTTATGAAGTCTATAGTCGACTATCTAAGAGTATCCCTGTAATCATATTTGAAAAGTAAAGGCATTAATTGTTTGATTGTGATGTACAAGGCTCCACATGGTTCAAATACTAGGATCATGTAAGTTGACATAATATAAAGTGAACTATCAAAAACATAGGATTCAGAGGTATAAAAACTTTTTAGTAATCCCAAATTGTCAGTACTTACTCTTTAACTAAAAAAAAAGAATTGAGGCGTATTAGTCACATCAACAAAATTTTGTCAATGGGGATTTATAAAAAAAAAAAAAGAATACAATACTTGCCATATTTGGTGAAGAATGGGTGTGGATTTTCCGGGCAAGCAGGTGGAATGTTAGTAGCTAGTGTTGGTCCAAAAGGGCATATAAAAAGCTTAGTGAGAGAACTGAGGAGCTCTCTACTTGGTGGTTGTTGAGTAGAACATTAACGAAGGAAAGGACAAGTGTCTCCACCATGGATAGCTCAATGGAGAAATATCAAAACTTCGTGTTATTTACCTTCAATCTAATCAAAACATTTTAACTATACATTTTTTATGGATCACATATTCAAAAAAATATCTACTCATTACCTTTATCTCTTCATAACCTATAATAATAATATATATTTATTAGACCTATAAACAAATAATTAAAATATTTAATTGAACAAAGTTAACGAATAACGTGATACTGTGAGACGAGAGTACGTGACTGGTTACTGAGAGGATGGATATGGGAAGCAGCGAAGTTTGGTGGCATTAAAGACGGAAGCTTCAAAAGGATGGATTTGAGGGAGGGAATGGGCAATGATACGGTGGTTGCTTGTGATTATTTCCAAAACGGGCGTGGGGTCCACCCAACAGCTGGATGAAGCCTGTAATTAACATATATACACTCATGCGTAGCTGGACATTTAATCCTATTTCATTCTTCCTTATGCCCTTCGTCTGTGGACGGCGTTATTATTATTACCAATTAATCTTATCCTTAATTCCCCCCCCCACCCGGTCTCACCTTGTTTTCTACACCACAATACTCCCTCCCACCATTTTTATGAATAATAACTATTTAAATTGCATAAAATGAAATAGTTGTTAAAATTAGTTTAACACCGTACAACCAGTAGACTTGACATCGCTGTTAAGGAGTTTAGTTGATGGTGAAATAAGTGTTGAATGAGAGATGTTCAATTTTCTCAAATGGGAGATGACTTTGTATTACGGAGGTAACTAAATAATTGCCGGCTGATAATTTTGGATTAGACAGGTAAGGGAAGGATTTCTGTATTTTTTTTATAACTAACAACTACCAAAATCATACAAAACGAATTGACGGTTGCAATTAGTTAAATGCAGTAAATATATGAGAGATATAACTTTTTCTTTTGAAATCATCCTTATTTATGAAGACGATGAGTAAGAGAAAGAATAAATAAAAAAAAAAAAGATTAGAGAAACATGCACTTAATTGTTATTTATATATAAGATTGGAGTTGCAAGAAACAACGTTGCGTGTAAATAAGATTGAACAGAGTGGTAGTGAACAGTGATTAGTGAACAGGAAATAAATAGAGATTGGGGAGTTAATTAACGAGTGGTAATTATATTGATTAAGGAAGGCATAGTGATTAATTAGAAGGCATGCTGGTGGGGGTGGTGGTCTCCATATAAGAGCATGAACGTGATGGCGTTGTGGGGGGCAAGCGTGGTGGCATGTCATTCCCCTCGCTTTGTTTCATTCCTACGCTATATTCTCTCATCACCTCCTTTTGCCCCCTGTTCACCTCTTTTTAGTTTTTAATGGGGAATCACTTTAAATTCGTAGTAACCTTTTTTTTTTAAAAAAAAAAAACAAATGGATCTCTCCCTCCATCTCTCTCCCCCCTTCAGTTTGTGATGTTGTTAAGAAAGTACATTTACGTAAGATGAGATAAAGCTTCTTTTATATACTAATCTCATAGATAATAAATTAGGTCGGACAAATAGCTTCCACGTTAATTCAACAGGCAATTTGTGATGAGGCAGTTTAAATTTTTGTTCATAGGATTTGCTGATGAGCACGGAAACCCTTGTTATGCATATCATTCTTCCTCAATCATCATCTCACTCATCACAGTCCATTGTTCATGTCACTCCTGAGTTATGCCCTTAACCTGGTTAGTTAAAAGACGCTATCTTTCCCCATGCAATCATGTTCTTAAGTTACAACCACTCTCTTCATGGGTTCGTATTCAACCTACCAGTCCTCACCAACAGTTCTTTGTTTGGTTTGGGGACACACACATGTCCCACATCACCTCCCCTTGAATCCCTCAAATGTCATATTTCAACCCAACGCAAAAAGAGAAATCTGAGAAGTGATTGCACAGGCAGCAGTCACAAATGGCTGCTCTTTAATTAATTCATACATGTATGATAGTTCATTCTCGTGGTGATAAATGAAGAGACAGGCAGGGCCAATAACCAGAGCAGTTTCCAAGTGAGGAGGGAGGTTGGCGGGCAGACAGGCCATTTGGGCTGTCCTTGGGTCCATGAGATTCAGTCTGGGATTTGGTGTGGCCCACTTGCTCTATCCTTCATTAATTTGCTTTAATTAATTAATTAAATAAAATCCCTTTAATCATGATCATGAACAGTTGGCGCTGAAACCATTGCAACCCCGAAGACGCCTTCCCACTTACAATCCTCGACCACGCGTCACCCTTAACATCATCATCCTTCGCTGCTTCACACTTTCAATGCAACTCATTCATAATTATTTTGTTAAAGTTAAAAATGCTGTAAATATTTATGTGGGTGAATCAAATTAAAATTCTCACATTATTTAGAACTATGAGAGTCCAAATGAATATATAATATCATATGAAGAGTATGTTTATACACAATAAAGGGTTACCAGATAAATCTAGTGATTTTTACTACTCCTTTTACACAAGTTAAATACAAATTGGGAACATTTTACTAGAGATTTTTGGAAAAATGCAAAATTAATTTATGTATAAAACAACTTACTAGAAATGTCATTATAAAAATGAAAATGTGAGATGCTGGAGATTTTAAACTCATGAACGGATTTCTTCCAATTACTTTAATTGCTTTTAAGAGTATATTTTGATAGCTTTCAATTGCTAACATGAAAACCGATTCCATTAAAATGTTTCATGACTTTTGACATTCAAATATCGATAAGTAATTGTCATTAATGGGTTGCCCAATGTTCATATATATATGAGGTATATATAAGTGCTTCAAGTGAGAGGTTTAAATACAATAGCTTTGTACTCCTCTCTTTCTCCTTTTGCATTCTCTTTTGCTTACTGAGTTCTAGTACTTTCTACCAGTTCTTTTCACCATATCTATACAGAAAGAATCGGTTTAATTTTGGGAAGTGCTACAACTTGTTTGGTCGGTAGTTGCGAAATAGCCTTAAGGACAGTGTCCTCAGACGTGACATGGATTAAATGCTTATTTGTAGGTGTACAACATTGTAGAAGGGTTGGAAGATCTACTGAATAATTTCATTATTTGTGTTGCCTACAAAAAAAAAAGTAATTAATTTATTATATTTAAATTGGGAGAATCCTAGAAAAAGATCTTTAAGGTTTAGAAATGACAAATTAGGGTTCCAAATGAGTTGAATATGAAGTAAATAGTGACACTATCC
>QFDD01114637.1:0-21002 GCA_006871305.1 Vachellia collinsii
CCGGCCAAAAAAATACTCATATTTCAGCAACAATAGTTCCAACTATATCTTAAACTTTACAAATACATCCACAATGATTTAAAAACAATATGATAAAAAGTTCCAAATATATTCAACCAGATTCCAAAAAGTCCTATGCGACAAATGCATACAAAGGCTGTGATCTTCTATCATCCTATATTTGATCTTCCATTGCTAGGTTTGTGTTGGAGTGCCACACTATTATTGGTCTTATTTTCGACGTGGATATTATCGTCTGATATATAAAATAATTTTTCAACTCACGCACTAACAAACAAAGCTATTTTAATTAGGTGGGCCCTTAGATTCAGAGAGCACATGATATACTGTTACAAAGCAAACCTTTCTTTTCTCACTTATGAATACACTGTGCACGTAAAGGCCTTCTCCTCTCTGGTCTGGTTTTCTTTTTCATCTTCTCTGCAGCACTTTAGCTTTTTTCTTCTCTCGTGACTCAACTTTAGCTTCTTTTTTTTTTCTGTCGCGTCAAGTCTTCCTATGCACTTTGCCAGGTCTCCTCCTTCGTCGTCTCTGTGCTTCTCTCTTATTGATTGCTCCTCCGGGCAAACCTACTCAATTGAAAATATTTTTTTTTCAATTTTAAATAATCTACACTACAAAAAAAATATTGGATCTCAATCAGAAATTCCATTAAAAATTTTTGCACCGTGGTTAATTTCATATGTGGTATCTTAGTGACGAAATTAACCACAAAACTTTTCCGTCAATAATTTCACATGAGTGTCTTTAGTAATGGAATTAGTGATGGAAATTACCTACGGAAAAATTCTATGGCTAAAATTTAATATTTATTTTATTTATAATAAATTGTATATTAAAATCAATATTTTTTGAAATAATAAAAATTATGAAATTAATAATCATATAGATATATAAAAATTATTATCCAATTAATAATATATTATATATAAAATAAAATGCAAATATATGAAATCATAAACACATAAATTAAAACTATCATTCAATTTATTTATTTTTGGTAGAATCATTCAATTTATTTTTAGTTTCTAATAATGTTATATATATGTGTATGTGTATATATTAAATATATGTGTGTAATTAGAAGTGTAAATAATTTATTATGCAGTAAAATATTATATATTTAAATATGCGTTTAGAAGATACAAGATCGTCGCAGCTCAACTGGCAAGGGATCATGTGCGTACAAAGGCGGTCAGGGGTTCGATTATGAGGCAAAATTGCGGATTTACCATGTGGCGACACATGACAATCAGTAGAGGTGACATGTGGAATTATCATTTATTAGAAAAACTAAATTTGCCAGTGAAATTTTCATTGCAAAATTACTGACGGAATATTCCTTTAGAAATTCCTGGGAAAAATTACTCAAAGAATTTTCCATCGGAAATTTGTGTCGGAATTAAAATTCCGTCGGTAACCCAATTTGTGATGGAAAATTTAGCGACGGAATTAATTTTATCGGAAAGTCCGTCAGTAATTACATTCTGTAGTAAATCAAAATTTCCATCGATAATTTCGTAGTAAATTCCATGACTAATTTCATGTTTTTTTTGTAATGCTATTTGTTTGACCTGATAGCCTCAAAAGCAATTATTAACTCTGTTAATAACATTTTTCTGCCATGATGTTTGAGTTATGAGTTGGACTAGTTTATGAATGATGATCATCATTTTTTTCAAAAAAGGGGAAGTTAATGTTTCGATCCCTTAATTATTAACTCACTTATAACTCAATCTTTTAACTATAACTCCATGCAACTCAATGTCTGAAATTTTAACTCATCTATAACTCAGTTATTTAACATTTGAGTAGTGAACTCAGTTAAGAGACTGAGTTATAGGTAAGTTTTTAGAAATTGAATTACACCCAATCATAGTTTTTTTTATGAAACACTGAATCATAGTTAAAATATTGAGTTATAAGTGACAGATTAATTTTCCCATTACTTTAACTAATTTATATTTTAGAAAAAAATATAGAAATAACTTTAAGGATTTTAAAACCGCATCTATGTTAAACCAACCAATACGCACAACAACTAAATGCACTTGTGCATGCAATTAGTGCGTGATTCACAACTACTGTATCTTCTTTTTTACTTTTTTTTTTAAGATGCACGACACAGTTCATATCAAATTTTATCAGTTCAAATTTATTTATACTTTCGATTTTGATGTAAAATTATAACAATGATTTCACAACATATTAAATGGAAAACAGTTTAATTTTTATTTTGACTAATGACAAGTATCTTCTATTAAAAATAATCATGTTTGAGGTATAGTGATACAATAAATATATAAACATATTTTAATAGGGCTTAACAGTTTAAATCTTAATAGAATAATAATAAAAAAGGAGGGGAAAAGGGGAACCCAGTGGTTGATATATAGGCAGAGATATTTAGCGTCATCTCCACCGGGAGTATGAAATCAAAGTCATGGAGTCCTCAACACTAATGATCATACTTGCCTTCATATTATCATGCCTTTGGATAGTCACCTTCTTCCATCAAAACCAAAACCCTACATTTTCCAAGCTCCCACCAGGTCCTCCTCCTTTTCCTCTAATCGGAAACATCTTAGAAATCGGAAAAAAACCACATAAATCCCTTTCTGAACTCTCGAAAACCTTTGGCTCTCTTATGACTGTTAAATTAGGCTCCATAACTTCCATAGTTATTTCCTCTCCGGACATAGCCAAAGAAGCGCTTCACAAACATAACTTAGCTTTCTCAGGTCGAATAGTTCCTCACACACTTCAGACCCATGACCACCACAAACTGTCTCAGGGTTGACTGTGTAATTATAAGTACTCCCTTTGCCATTACCTAAGGCACGCCCTCAAGCTATCCCTACACTACAGACATCACATGTGATCCTCCTAGCCACACAAAATGGGAGGGACCTATTTCAGGTGTCTTATTTGTATATATTTATTTGTTAAATTGGATGAATATCTTCTGATATGAACAATAATGTTAAAAAAATAAAAATAATTTTAATTAGCTTCTATATCTAGCCTATAAACAATCATGACATGTATAAACACAACCTTTTTCTTTTTGGAAAATCCCATAAAAAGACCATTGAAATTGGGAAAGGACAGTTCAGGGCCTCCAATTTTCGTATTCCCAAATCAGGACCCTAGACCAAACAAGGATTTTGAAATCTTTGCAAAAATACCATATTGCCCTTATTGTTTAAATGAATGAAGGAAGGAAAAGGTGGAGCACAGATACGCGGGTGAGAAACCATGAAAAAGTTGGTGAAGTGAAGGAAACTCACAAAAAACTCGGTGAAGGGCGTGGGTGGGGTCAGACGAAGGAGGAAGGTCGGAAAGTTGGCAACGATAAGTTACTATGCACATCATTCTCTTCCCTTGTCACGGCCCTCTGGTGCTGTTCAACATTCACTGTTTTTTTTTCCAGTCAGGTATAGTGAGATTTGTAATGGAGAGAGAGAGAGAGGAAGAGGTAGAGAGGTGAAGATGTATGAATGAATGAGCTAGGATGTGCATTCGGTGTTAGTTTATTTATTTATTTTTCATTATTTTGGTGTGCACAAGCAACATACAGTTGTATATGTTTATGTATGAATGTGTATAGTAGGTTGGTATTATATGAATCCGTCTACACTCAGGTGGGTGATTCCATTTGCTTGGTGGTGTAGAATGAGCATGAATTATATGGGGGGTTGGTGCAATTTATTGTTATTTGTTAAGGAGTCTCTATAAAACCCTAACTTTAAGTTGTTAATATGTGAGTTTAGGGTAGGTTATTTGAAATATGAAGTTGGGTGATAATCACTGTTGGGAGCTAACATTTTCAATGCTGTATATTGTCTGTAGGTTGAAATTCAAAATGAAATTTGACTTCGCGTCTACATCTTCAAAGGAACTTGCTTGTTATCTTCATGTTGGAGGGAAATATGGGACAACCAGTAAAGGTGAAAGCCAATATAATGGGGGGAGTGTGAGGGTGAGAAGCATAAAAGAGGGTATGACAGTTGAAGATCTAAGGTTAATGATAAAATCATGGCTTGAAATTGATTGTAATAGTTGTAAGGTAAAATATACAGTGAGCTTTGACGAGAGGATATTAATAGATTTAATTGATGATAGTGACCTTGAAAACCTGTTTTAAGTATAGTGACAAAGTAGGACATATTTATATGGTATGTGAAGAGAATGCCAATGCAGGGGAGAGAATGCAGGAAGCATAAATGTAAGTGAGAATTTTTTGTGTGTAAACGTTATTATGTTGTATATAACTTATTAAAGTGCAATAGATGAAGTTGTCATTATTCTACAGCATGAAAAAATTATCTGCACTCTCACAACAAAGTTGTATGTCCTCGGGAAATCTGAAAAATGATCTGACCACAGTGGCTTATGAAGATGATGGCTTGTGGATAAAATATCAAGTTGGTGGAGGATCCTATAGCTTAGATGGTGTGTTAGGGAGTACACCCACAAATCATAAGATGAAGTACATGAAATGGAGGGGAGTAATTTCAGGAATGATGCAAATTTTTGTAAATGAAGATGACTTTAAAAAATCATTGTACAAGTATAGTATCGCACACAACTTTGAGTTCACATATGTGAAAAATAATAAGAAGAAGATGTTAGTGAAATGTAACGTACCTGGTTGCCCTTGGAAGATCACTGCAAATGCTGTGGAGAATACAAGTCCTTTCCTGCGTGTGACAAAGTTCATAAATGATCTTGCTCATAATGCTCAAGACAATCTACAAGTATGCCATAGGCGAAGATCTAATCTGACATCATCACTCATAATTGAGGAGGTCAGAAATCAAGTAGACAAACCTTCAACTGAAATCAGTAAAACATTGCAAAGAGAATATGACGTGACCCTTACATATAAGCAGGCATACAGGGCTAAGGAAAAAGCCATGGAGGACAATCAAGGGAGGTCTGAGCAGTTGTACATGTTGATACCTTGGATATGTGAACGTCTTAATGAAACTGACAATAAGACTGTTGCTGAATGGGTATCCACTGGGAATACATTTGATCGGTCACAGTTTTGTCGTCTTCCGGTTCGATACAAAATGATTGCTCCAAATTAATGCAGTATAGTGGGTAACCAATCGTTCTTCTCGAGGAGCGGTTTATTGGCTATCCTAGTCTAAATTGGTTATTAGAAACATTGTTGAGATTGAATATGCAAAGTAAGGGGGATTTAGGCTAAAACTACAAAATGACATGCTAAACCTGCAGTAAAATATTTTTTTGGTGTTTTCTTCAAAGATTGAAAGTAAAATTCAGATTAAAAAGGATTATAATGAATAGACTCTCAGTGATGGAAACTTAACTATCCTTACCTTAACTAGTTATGGGAGATCAATACTTCTGAGTTCAATTAATAAATCCTAAGCTATCACTTAGGTCCAATGGTTCAATTAAAGCAGATTTGCTTGAATCCAAGTCAAACAACATTCCTTAAATCATTGTTCAGCGCAACTCAGAATGTAGAAAGAGTAATTGATGCTCATACCTTTGGAAGATTGCAATCACAATCATAGAAACCTAATGCACAACTAATTATCGATAATCATTGATAACCTAGTGAACACAAGGATTCAAATCTGAAATTCATATACTCTAATATGTATGAACAACAATCAATTCAACTACATAGCCAAATCACAAATTTACAGATCTGTAAACTAAAGTTCATAGCAATAGAAATCTCTAGATCTAAAGATCTCTACAACATTCAAATACAAGATATGGCTAGGAATACTCCCCAATGATTCTTTAGCTTAAGTCTTGCTCTCCATTACTAAGAGGCTGAGGATCTAGCCTCTTATGATTCCTTGGATGCAGCAGCCATCACTCCTACGCTCAGCCATCAGAAAAGGAAGATGAAGATGGAAGTAGTGTAGCAGAAAGTGATTGTAAGGTACATGAAGTGTGGAAGATGGAAAATGGAGATGAAGTGTGCTGAAAATTCAAGAAGGATCTGTAGAATGGAAAGAAAGTGTAGAGAACTCCTCTGGCTTCTCAATTTTTTCTCTCCCAGGTGCAGAATCACGTCCTAGTTCGTGATTGTTCCAATTTAGTTAGATCCAGTTGCTGACCTCAGCTCAAAACGCACATTAGCAATTCCCGTTTCACGTCGCAACTTATAGTAAAATAAGTCACGACTAAAGATGTATATGTCGCGACCCCATTGTGCTCTCATCGTGACCAATGTGGCTAAAAGAGCTCCAGAAGTCATGACATTGTCGCGACTAATGATGTTGTGTCACGATGTATATGCTCCAGTGGCACTCCAAGCAATCCTAAATGCATCCTCTTCAGTTTCATCTCCAAGCATTCGAATAGCTCACCTAGACATCTGCAAAAGAAATGAAGGGAACATCGTTAAAGCATAAAACACTGGGCTCAAATGCAAGTACAACTGGATGGCACAATTTACTCAATTTCCCTACTGTATTAATAAATATGCAATGTAAAACCATGGAAGAGAAAAAGGTCCAATTTAACACAAACTGGGTTGATTAAGCCGTAAAATGTCCCGAAATAATGCAAGACAACCATATTAATATTAGCGTTTATCACTCCCCCACACTTAAACCTTTGTACTCCTGGACAAAGAAATGAATCGTTTCTAAGAAATTACAAGGAGAATCGAGGATGTCAACATGCTCAATAATGACTTTATGATCAAATTCAACCATCAGCCTTCATAAGAACAAAAGATGATAAAATGAGCAATGGCACATGATTAGTTGCATCATTAAGTTGATTCTAGACGCATGAACACTGGGATTCTCTCACAGGGTGTAAGTGTTTGATCACTATCTCTCCTTAATTAGGGTTCTTTTCGCTCAAAATTCAGGTAGCAAACACCCTACCATAAGCTTGTAATAGTTCTAAAGTCTCCACTATTTATGCATCAATACAATGAATCAAGAGGACTTTATGGCTTGTAATGATGGAAATAGGCCACATGGAATGGATGAAAAAGAGAACTAAGTGTCATGTGCATGCATGCTATCAATCAACCACTTGAGAGTAATATTTAACTGCCAAATGAAGTCTTTTTGAAGAAATATTTAGAATGCCTTATTTTTCTCATTTTCATTTTTTTTCATTTTTTTAATGCATTTATTTATGACATTCTACAATACAAACTCTTCTTTTCTTCATGAATAAATTCAACTTCAATTATGCCAAGATGTTCTCAAGTTCTAAGAATATATGCATACGCAACACTTGGTGAATGGCTCAAAAGGGTTCACAAAGGGTGTAAATGGTGTGAGGGTTTGTGTTTGGGAAAAAGAGGTTTAGAAATCAATGCCTCTATCATGTTCATTATATTGAAACACGTTACATCTTGACTAAGAACTAGAACAAGTTCTAGAGGATGCAGACTACATGAATAATCACTCAATTTAAGGGATTTAGGCTCGAGAATATTCTTCCAACAAAGGTTTACATCCCCGCTATTCATACATAAAGTACCAATTAACGTGCACTATTCACAAGACATTAGAACATTTATCATAAAAAGTATAACGTTGGATAATGATTGAAGACGATCGAGAAAATCACTAATGAACATGTATAAATCCCAAAAGTCCTTGTAAAGTCTTGAAGAAGGTCATTTTCAAGAGCCAAGATTACAAAAACTTACAGTGGGCATGGTTTCCTTGTTTTAATGCATTTAGTTGAATTCAAGGGGTCAAGAAGTTGCCTGGAAAACTATACAAGACGCGCTTAAAGGAATTTGTTACACAGAAACCACTCAGATGCACACTTCACTGTTAACGTCGCGACATTAAGTAAAAAGGTCGCGACTTAAATTGTACCGAGAGCAGGCTTAGGCTAGCAGGGGTTTATGTCACAACATTTTTATCTAGTGTCACGACATATATGCTTTTGCAGATAAAATTTTCAAAGCTTGACGTTTAAGCATGCATTAAGGTTCAAAAATTCATCCAACATACAGCAATTCATCATCCCAGGACAAGATTGATGATGAAAGATTGGATTAGAGAATCAAAACAACTTGCGAACCCCCCCCCACACTTAAACAATACAGTGTCCTCAATGCAAAAACAATGTAAAACATCAGGAAGAAGAGGGTGAAGCACAGGGGAACAAAAGAAACAGGAGAAGCTATTCATTGCAATTAGAAAAAAAAAAGACATATAATATGAAATTGAAACCAAAAGAGTTAAGGTCACGAATACAACGGACTATAATTCAACATGGAATGGAAAAATAGAAAACAAAATCACTGCTGAGAAAAATACAATCACTCCTGCCCTCCTGCTCCACCCTGGGGGTCTGTTTCCTCTTCCCCAACTTCAGTATCGCCACCCT
The DNA here is from genome assembly GCA_006871305.1 of Vachellia collinsii. Classification (NCBI taxonomy): domain Eukaryota; kingdom Viridiplantae; phylum Streptophyta; class Magnoliopsida; order Fabales; family Fabaceae; genus Vachellia; species Vachellia collinsii. Next base: position 8,386 of record QFDD01114637.1, read on the forward strand.
CTCCTGCTGGCCCGCCTGGCACTGAGGACTCGCCCGGTCCTGATGGAAAGAAAGAGGTGGAAGGATAGAGTTTTGCCAAAATGCCTCTTCAAACCCAGGGGGAAGGTCTACGTGTAAAGCTTTCGCCATTTGAAACATGAGGGGATCTATCAATCGCTGACGGAGGAATTCATTAGCCATCATCTGCTGGTTCATGGAAATGAACTGATCGGTCAAGATGGCTATTTGCTCATTGAGGGAACTCAAGGAGATACTGGCTTCCTCTTCCTCAGCAGGCTCGGTGGGCGCTGCAGGCTCCTCCACTGCTGGTCGCCTCCCTTTCTTCCTACTCCTGCTTGATTCGCCGATTTCAGGAGTAGGTCGCGGGGCAGTGAACATTCAAGTAGTGACTGGGGCCAAGGTCAAATCAGCTTTCCGCTCAATAATCTTTCGAGCTCGGCAAATATCTGTGATGAGGTGAGGGAAAACTAATAAGGCACGAGCACTGTTCATACAGTGTAGTATCTGGTCTCGCGCTATCACTGCTGTGTCAACAGGTTGGCCAGTCATTAGAAGGTACAAGAGTAAAGCCCCCTCAACCGGAAAGTCAGAAATATGGGCAAGTGGCCGCACGTTGTAAGTCATGAAATTAAGCCACACCTTCGCCTCCTCATTCATGTATTTCCTCTCAAAGAACTACTTCTCACCCCTCCTAGTCCAACCAGCACCTTCCACACCCATCACCTCGAAAGCCTCATCCCAATGGACGAGGTTCAGGTTAAACCTCAGGCGCTGAAACTGGCATTGCTCTACCACTGGCAGTTTGTAAAAACGTTGGATATCTGCCTCATCGATGGTGAACTCATGGTTCCGGAAACTAATCCCAAGTGCCCCTATGGTAGCGGAATGCATATAGAACTCTCGGACTACTGTCAAATTGGCTGGGGTCCTCTTCTTCATGAGTTCCCCAAGACCCAAATCAATAGCCTGCTGATAAAAATGAAATTAGCGGGTCTCGGGGAAAAATCGCTCCTGCATAGCCCCCCTGCTACCAAATTTTTTTACTGCTTCTGCCTGAGACAAGTAGACTGGTGGTTCGTCATCTGAACCACTATCGGTCCTCAAGTTCTTTGTGTGCACCATCTTCCTCCCAAACAAACAACAACAAAAAGAAAACAAACACGGCAACAAAGAAAAACACATCACCAAATGGAAAACAGGACCAACAACTAACCGACCAATACTATGGGATCATTGGTGGCACGATTAAGTATAAAAGAGATATTGAAAATAGCTGTGGATGACCATTTATGTCGCGACTTATATAGATATAGGTCACGACATAAAATGTACCGAGGGCTCTTGCAAAGTAGGTCGCTATGAAAATGGTAGATGTCGCGACATATGGCACAAAAATTGAAAAAAATACATGTGGTAGGCCATCCCTGCTCGTGGGAAGCAAAAGAGTTTCACAGCCATTCCAAGATCAACCCAGAAAAGAGTTCATATTTTGAAAGCAGAGGGCACGTAATGATCACTGTAATATTGGCAAACAAAAACAAAAATCCTAAACTAGAATAGAAACAACATAAGATGAAACGAACTAAATGAACGAAGAAAAGCATATACCTTGGGAAATTTAAGGTGAAAGGACAAAAAGCGCAAGAAGAGAAGATGCACCGATGAATCCAATACGCTGGGACTTGAGGAGAATGCAAATGTGAATGGAATGAGGGAAGAAGAGGTATAAATAGAGGAGAGAAGGAAGATGGAGGGTTGCAACGGCTGAATAATGAAGGAATGTAGATGACCGTTGAGCGGGAGAGGAGAAGTTGTAACGCTTGGATGCAGAAGGTCATGACGGCTGAAGAAGAATGAAACGAAACGGCTGGATTCGTTGATAAAAAGGGGTAGGGTTCTGTTACCATGCAATATGTCGCGACAAACATAAAAATACGTCGCAACTAAGTGGGGTTAATGTCGTGACTTATTATGTTAAATGTCGCGACATTTTCAGGGAAAAGATAGACAATGGGCACTAAATGTCACGACTAAAAACTTTTATGTTGCGACTAAAATGGTACCGAGACCATTTCGTTGGGCAGTTTCAGTGAACACCCTTAGCAAAACCCCAAAATAGTCTAAGTCATTCAATTAACACTTCAAACCAGCAGAAAATCCATGCAATTCATTTCACACATCACTCAAAGCAATGGTCACTGAAAAGCTCATAGTCACATGCTAAGTTGAAAATACCTAGATGGGTAGACGAAGGTATGCAATCGAGTGTGTGTGATGTGAAATCAAAACATGAGTTCAACGAAGAAACATGGGGGTCAATACACAAAATAAAGGCAAAACAAAAGAAAAGAAATCAAATTCCTATTCTACCAGGACGTCCCCTTCGAATTCAAGTACCCTCCTAACTGAAATAGTGTGCAAAATAAGCGAAATGTACAAGAGATAGGAAAGGGACGACCTGGTGTCACACCAGCTTAATCGGTTCTGAGTAGAGCTTGAGAAGATGACCATTGCATTGAAAAATCTTGCCTGAGGCCTACTCTTGTAGCTCTACGACCCCAATGTCATGTACTTTCATCACTGTGTAAGGTCCATCCCAACTAGTCTTGAATATACCTTTCTTGAACTTGAAGCGGGCTTGGTACCTCAGTACATGGTCTCCTTCCTTAAATTGTTTCCTTAGAATATTTGAATCGTGAATTAACTTCACTTTTTGCTTGTAGAGTTCTGAGCTATGGTAAGCGTCCAGGCGTAACTCCTCCAATTCTTGAATTTGAAGGAGGTGGTTCAGTCCAGCTTCCTCCAACTCAGCATTGCAGCTCTTGACTGCCCAATACGACTTATGCTCGAGTTCGATAGGGATGTGATAGGCTTTTCCGTAAATAATCCGGTATGGAGACATCCCTATCGGTGTCTTGAAGGCAGTGCGATATGCCCATAAAGTGTCATTCAACCTCAGACTCTAGTCCTTATTAGATGGCTTAACAATCCGTTCTAAAATCCTCTTGATCTCTCTGTTTGATACTTCAGCTAACCCGTTCGTTTGTGGGTGGTAGGGAGTTGAAACTCTGTGGGCTACTCCATACTTTGCTAACAAATTGTTAAGAAGCTTGTTGCAGAAATGAGTGCCTTGATCACTTATCAAAATCTTTGGTACTCCAAATCTAGAAAAGATGGTTGACTTCAAGAAATTGGCAACTGTGGCTGCATCATCCTTCCTTGCCGGACTGGCCTCTACCCATCTTGACAATTAATCCACACACAACAGGATGTAGGTATAACCATGAGAGGGCGAAAAGGGTCCCATGAAGTCAACCCCCCAAGCATAAAAAATTTCACAAAATAGAATAGGTTGCTGTGGCATCTCATGGCGCTTGCTCACCCCTCCAAATCTTTGACATATGTCACAGGCTTTGCAATGGTTGAAAGAATCATTGAACAGGGTAGGCCAGTAAAAACCAGCTTCTAATATCTTTCTGGCTGTTTTCCTTGCTCCAAAATGGCCCCCGCACACAGTGTTGTGACAAGACTACAATATAGCACGAGACTCCATTTCGGGGACACACCTTATCACTTGATCTGAGCAGATTTTCCACAGGTGTGGCGCATCCCAGATGTAGTATGAAGACTCGCTTTTAAGTTTTTGCCCCTGAAATGAAGTCAAATGTGAGGGAATTAACTGTGTCACGAGATAATTGACTATATGTGGAAACCAAGGTTGAGAAATAGACAAAGCACAAAGTGACTAGTCAGGAAAGGCATCGCAAGTAGAATTTGAAGGTAATACTCCCCTAGTATCCAATGGAAGTCTACTGAGATAGTCAACAACATGATTGACGTTTCCTGCTCTATCCTTGACTTCCATGTCAAATTCTTGCAGCAACAGCATCCATCTGAAGAGTCTTGGTTTTGATTGAGGTTTGTGAAAAAGATATTTAACCGCTGCATGATCTGTGTACACAATCACTTTCGAATTTATGAGATATTGTCGAAATTTATTCAATGCAAATACAATTGCAAACAACTCTTTCTCAGTGGTTGTGTAATTTTTCTGAGCAACATCAAGTGTTTTAGAAGCATAAGAAATCACTTTTGAAAAGTTTCCCTCTTTTTGACCTAACATTGCCCCCACACTGAAATTTGAGGCATCACAAGATACTTCAAAAGGTAATTCCCAATTGGGTGAGGTCAAAATTGGTGGTGAAATCAATTTGCTTCTTAGCTCATCAAAAGCATGTTCACACACAGAATCAAAACAATAATCAACATCTTTTTGCAACAATTTCGAGAGAGGTAAAGCTATCTTGCTGAAATCTTTAATGAATCTTCTATAGAATCCCACATGGCCTAAGAAAGACCTTAGTTCTTTCAAATTGGTGGGATAAGGTAAAGAAGATATCACTTCAATTTTGGCGCGATCTACCTCTATTCCCTTTTGTGAAATCAGGTGTCCAAGCATGATGCGTGATCAACCATGAAATGGCATTTTTCATAGTTTAAAACAAGTTTTTTCTCAATGCATCGTGCTAAGACTTTGTCGAGACTTTGCAAACAATCGTCAAAAGAATTACCATAGACAGTAAAATCATCTATAAACACATCCATGCACTTTTCAATAATTCAGAAAAAATAGACAACATGCATCTTTGGAATGTGCCAGGGGCATTACAAAGTCCGAATGGCATCCTTTTATAAGCATATGTACCGAAGGGGCAAGTGAACGTGGTTTTGTCTTGGTCTCTAGGGTCTATGGGAATTTGAAAGTACCCCGAATACCCATCTAGAAAGCAATAGTGACTTTTCCCTACCAACCTTTCAAGCATTTTGTGAGTGAATGGCAAAGGAAAGTGGTCTTTCCTGGTGGCATCGTTCAATTTCCTATAATCAATGCAAACTCGTCAAGAGTTTTGTACCCTAGTTGGAATCAATTCGTTGTTCTCATTCTTAACCACAGTTATTCCACTCTTTTTCGGCACTACGTGCACCGGCGACACCCACTCACTATCTGATATGGATATATAATGCCGGCCCTTAACAACTTATCAACCTCCTCCTCACCACATCAGAGATTAAGGGATTTAACCTCCTTTGGCTTTGCTTAACAGGTTTGGAATCCTTGGTTAATAGGATTTTGTGAGTGCACACAATAGAATCTAATCCCTTTATGTTCGATAACTGCCAACCCAATGCCTCCTTATTCTTCCTTAGGATTCTCAACAATTCACCCTCCTCATTTTCGGATAAAGAGCTAGAAACTATAACAGGCTGTTTATTTTCAGCATTTAAGTAGGCATATTTCAAGTTAGGAGGGAGTTCCTTAAGTTCTAAGGAGGGGGTTGGATAATGGAAGGAATTAACCCTATTTTTTCAGTGGTATTAGAAATACTTCCCCTTGTATGTTCTTGACGTATGCCTTCCACTTTGTCACATTGCACTGCTTCATCTTTATGGCAGGTTGATTTAGTTTCAAGTTGATCCACCGAAGCAATCTCCACCACCTCTTCCACTTCTCGATCTGCAGTTTCATTGGAAATTAGTTTATTCAAAAATTGCAATGTAAAAGGTGTGATTTTAGAGCGTGTGGAATTGGAAATTGTAGGTGGAAGATGTGGCCCTTTAACCATGCAGTCCACCACAACAGAAGGATTGATTTGAGGTTGAGATACAACTTCAGAGTCAACATGTCGTGACTTATCATAATTGTGTCGCGACAAAAAGTGTACCGAGAGGTCATCTGCTTGAGTGGCTTTACATGACGCGACATTTGAGAGTTTAGGTCACGACGTAAACTGTACCGAGAGGTTTTCCTTGCTGTTGGTGTCTCTGTTTTCAGAATCAGTCTCGATAATTGCCTGTCTAACACCTACAAATCCTACAGAGCACACTGGACCATCCTTGCTACAATTTGTGACATTAGTGCATGCCGAGAATGAATCTAATTCAGGAGAGGAAAGAAATTCTTGGGATACTGAAAGCATGCTATCCATCTCAAAAACTTTGTTGCATGACATACCAATGGCATCAAAGTTAGAAAAGGAGTAAACAGATAGTAAGGAGTCAAAATATGCATTATATTCACTCAAGGCTAAATCATGCTCTGGAGACTCAGCATATTCAGAATCTTTATTAAGAAACCTAGGTGAATTCCAGTGACATGTATCATGCAAAGTCATTTCATACTCATCTCTGGTTTGCTCTACAGCTAAATCAATTGCATTTAAACCCATGAAATTTGCATTGTCAAATGGATATCGAGTGGCTTCATTCATATTAAAAGTGACCACATGTTCCCCTACTTCCATTGTTATGCAGCTATGTTTCATGCTTATGATGGTTTTGGAGGTTTGGAGAAATGGTCTCCTTAAGATGAGGGTACTTTCATTCACCACTTCATTGGACATGTCTAGTACATAAAAGTCAGCTGGAAATACAAGGTCTTTAACCTGCACTAGAATGTCCTCTATGATTCCCTTGGGATACCTAATGGATCGATCCGCTAGTTGAAGAACCATGCTGGTATCCTTAAGACCATTAATACCCAGGGCTGAGTAAACTGACCAGGGCATTACATTTATTGCGGCTCCTAGATCTAGCAACGCTCCCTTAATATACACTTTCCCTATGGTGCATGGAATGGTGTAGGATCCTGGATCTTGGCATTTCACTGGCAGCTGTGCTTTAAAGAGGGAAGACATATTGGCACTCACTTGGATTCTCTCTAAGGGCCTAAATCTTTGTTTATCATCACATAACTCCTTCAGCAACTTAACATATTTAGGATTCCCTTTTACAAAATTGAACCATAGGCACATTAATCTCCAGTTTGTTAAACAGATTATAAGTCTCATTTGCAAATTCAGATTCAGATTTCTTCTTACCAGCAAAGAAAGCTTTAGGAAAAGGGAGATTCTTAGAAATTACCTCCTTACCTATGGGTGTTGAGGTTCCTTGTTTGCTTGATTCTGCATTTTCTTCTCCTTGTTTAACCTTATCATTTCCTTGAGCTTTCTTCTCTGATTCAAAACATGGCGCATGAGTTTCATCTTGAATCAACTCCCCCTCTTTCACCTTCTTTTTCAGCATAAGTTCTTCCTCTTTGGAACTTTCAGATTTCCCGAATCTGGTTGGTGACCTTGTGGGGTTAGTCACTTCTCTTCCATCCTCAAACCTTACTGTTTTTCCACTTCTTAAGGTGATCGCGTTAAGTGATTTTGGATTTATCACCGTGTTGGAGGGAATACTGCCACCCATCTTCGCTTGCATATCGGTGACGGTATTGGACAGCTGGGTCAAATGGCTTGTAACTTCACTATTTTTAAGTGCAAGTGCTTCCATTTTCTTATTCGCCTCTGAGTTGTCCTTTTGCATGCCTTGTAGGATGGAAGTAATAGAGGTGAACCTTTCATCACTCTCCTTAATTCGCCCCTCAATGTTAGTCATTTGAGCAGCCATGTTCTTCAGTATTTGTGAAGTCTCATCCATTCTTTGTGGCTGTTGGGAAGTCATGTTGTTGCTCGGTGCAGGTACTGCAGCTCTCGAATGGTTTTGATAACCACTTGATGATGTACCGGATTGTTGAAACTGATTTCCCTGACCCCCTTGGTATTGATTTGGCCTATTTGATCCCCCACCCCACTTGAAGTTCGGGTGGTCTCGCCATCCAGAGTTATACATATTGGAGTAAGGATCTCGCTGTGGATGTTGTCCATCCCGTCCTTGGTAAAAGGCATTAACCTCTTCAATTGGTCCAGGACAGTCCTCTGTGCGATGCATAGGAGAATTACAATCTCCACAGGTGGAAGCCACCATAGCTAGAGTTTGATGCCTCGGTGATCGCAAACTCTCCACTGTGTTTGTTAGTTAGATCCAGTTGCTGACCTCAGCTCAAAACACACAGCAGCAATTCCCGTTTCACATCGCAACTTATAGTAAAATAAGTCGCGACTAAAGATGTATATGTCGCGACCCCATTGTGCTCTCGTCGCGACCAATGTGGCTAAAAGAGCTCTAGAAGTCATGACATTGTCGCGACTAATGATGTTGTGTCGCGACGTATATGCTCCAGTGGCACTCCAAGCAATCCTAAATGCATCCTCTTCAGTTTCATCTCCAAGCATTCGAATAGCTCACCTAGACATCTGCAAAAGAAATGAAGGGAACATCGTTAAAGCATAAAACACTGGACTCAAATGCAAGTACAACTGGGTGGCACAATTTACTCAATTTCCCTACTGTATTAATAAATATGCAATGTAAAACCATGAAAGAGAAAAAGGTCCAATTTAACACAAACTAGGTTGATTAAGCCATAAAATGTCCCGAAATGATGCAAGACAACCATGTTAATATTAACGTTTATCAACATTCCAACGTGTTTTCATCGCATACGGGAGCTCCATAGAGGGCTTTCTATCCGGTAGTAGGCCTGTACTCTATATTGATGGGATGCATTTGGGCGGTCCTTTTAGGTGAGCATTGCTCTCAACTTCTACTTATGATGCCGACAATGACTTGTTCCCATTTGCATTTGCAATTGTTAGTGGGGAGACTCAGGAGGATTGGACCTAGTTCTTGTACATGATAAAAGGGATTGTTTGACAGATGGAGTTGGTAATTGTGTCGGACCGGCACAACGCAATCAAAATAGTTTTGCAAGAAATATTCAAAAGTGACAGACACGCATATTGTTACAGGCATGTAAAGGAGAATTTTAGTAGGGAGATGATTAAATTGAACCGAGGTAAGAGGAAGACTAGTGGCCAAAGTAAGGAGGATGGGTTGAGGCTGCTTGATCACGTGGCATATGCAAGGACTGACTCTGACTTCAACAGTGCAATGAAAGAGACGGAGAAGTTCAACCCACAATTGTTTCATTGGCTGCAAACACATGGTGATGTAGATTAATGGGTTCTTTCCAGGTTCCCATATAAAAGATGGGATAACATAACAAAAAACATAGTCGAGTCATTTAATGCTTGGATGGTTAAAGAAAGAAGGCACAATGTTGGCCAACTTATTCATGAGCATCGTGACAAAGTGGCTAAGAAAATGCATGCTGCAAGTGAGGCTATAAGTAAGTGGAGGAATGGGGTTGGGCCAAATACCAACGCAAAATTGATGGAAAGTGTGACCAGGGTAGAACATATGGACACTCAACCCAATGGAAATGGTAGATTCCGTGTACGGACGGAGAATGGAGACCTATGTGTTCATCTTGGCCTGCATGAATGTAGTTGTGCAGCATGGCAGATGTCGGGGCTTCCTTGTGCATATGCTGTGTATGATATATGGGGTAGGATTGAGAGGCAAATTTATAAGGGATTGTGTGAGAGGGTGGGAATTCAGGTGCGACAAATGGGGAAGCAAGTGGGAGAATGGTTCACAGGGTGAGATCGTGGTTGGAAAATGTACCTATCCAAAACCCTAATGCAATAGCGAATGATGATAATGGACTACGTAATGACATGGATTGGTTTTTAAAGCTCATTCAAATGATTATATAGTTATTTGAATGAATATCTTATTTCATTAAATTTCCCATCTTCAGCTTCTATGAATATGCACTCAAGATATCCGTTCAAATTTTTAATTTGTCATCCGAATAATACTTGTTATTTATCCGAATGAATGACTCTTTCTTAGTTTTTCTCCATTAAAATATACATGCAATATATATACTTCATTCGAATAAGAATTGTACCATTCGTATAAATGTCTCATCTGAGTTGAATATAGCCTCCAATGAAAGGTCAGTTTTTTCATATATTCGAATACGGTCTTCCAGTGTGGACACACTTCCATCCTATATGTCTTCCATGCTTCCATTACGGTCACCTTAAAAAACTTAGACACTTTATTGATGTATCATTTCAGATAGAGCAGATGGCTGTCATATTCTCCTTAGGCAATGCATCTTCGTGTAATGCCCACTCCAACCTAGCAACAATTGAATCCATCATTTCATTCAGGTACTGCACTCCCTTACACATATCGATCACCATGTTCGGTCAGATTGTCTTAGCCCCAAAACAGTAGCTTATGAAAGCAAGTTCAACGGACACCTTCATTTCATTCACGTATTGCAAGTGAGGTGAAATTCCACCCATGATTTCATTCAACGGACACCTTGATTTCATTCGCATTTTTCATACTGCCTTCAGTAACTTTTTAACTAAAAATTACTACTTACTTAAAATGAAGCACATTGTCAATTCCAATTAAGTATTGAAAATTGTAGCTATTCTCTGGAATGCTGATAAATTCATTCGCATAGGTGATAGTGGTCATTCGAATGACTCGCATATTGTCAAATTTATGTCTTCTGTATCTGGGGTCCATATTCGGATACATTGAACATGAGGAATATATTCAAATGGGTAGCAGGCTGCTTTCAATTGAAATGTTGGTGTTGTTGACATTTACTTATCTCATTCGAATGAACCTTGTAATCCATTCGAATGTATTTCTCATCTTCACCTTAACGGAATGCGACCTGGCGATATGAGGTGGGATTTTTCAAATATGCTTCGAATGCAGAAGGTACACATTTGAATTAATTGGTATAAAATGAAGAGGCAGTGAGTAAATGGGTTATTCAAACCAGCATCACACGTGGTCCTCACAGATCCATTCCCTCTTTTGATCGTCATGATTTCTTTGATTCTTCCAACATCAGAAGATGAAAGGTTGGTTCTCATAAATTACATTGTATTGAGATACTCTGCTTGAACATGTATTCGTCCTTCTAGGTACATCCCATTGGTTTGCCTTCCATCTCCATTGAATGTGTACGTTTTCAACATGCGTGTTTCGTATAACAGGACATTGAATGTAATGGTTCTGCCTATTGTGTGACATTAATGCTTCATATGTATATAACAAGCTCATTGTTTCTATAAGCGTTGTCTTTCTACCATCATTATTCACTGCTGCTCTACCTCACCCTGTGTCAAATATGGCTCCTCACACAAAAAGGCTTAATGGAATCTCTCCTGATGATATGAAGTCCATAGTGCTAGTTAAGGTGGATCGTGTGTTCCCTTTGACTGATGTTGATTATTATCAACACAAATCCGGCTACCCCAACGTCGTATTATAAATGGACATCATTGTCTTCAACGATGAGGTAGTATTCATTCATTTATAATTTTTTTCCCAACGTATTCATTCATTTATAAGCCATGCATTCTTTATGGAAGTATTGACTTCTGTTTGACTAACATTCACACAGGGGGAACGCATGCTCATGAGGCTGGCTTGGGATTATATTATTGAACGTTTCTACAATTTGCTAGTGGAGGGTCAAATTTACAAGGTCCATAATTTCCTTGTCTGTAGTGGCGGTGCTGGGGTTTATCACAAATACCACATTATGCTATTGCCCAGCACAACTATTATGGAGTTTGCTGCGGATGCTCCTGAACATGGATTTAGGCTCATGGATGTTGCTGCGCTCCAAAGGGAATTCTCTGCATCACATTGCCTCAGAGGTGGGCTTTCTATATGAATTTAAAACTTACCATAATATTTATTTTTTAACCATCTTGCCACCCACCATTTCAAATGTTTTTTTATTTTTCTCTGTCTCGATGTTATAGGTCTTCTAGTTAAGAAGGGGGAGTTTCAGTGGAAGCGAGTTCGTGGCCAGTTAACTCATTGTTGGTCATTTGTGGTTGAGGACGTTTAGTAAATGGAACATTTTCCCCCTAATTTATTGTGTTGTTTCTGAAGGGAACTGAACACTAGTAGAAAAATACTAATTTAGACCGGTCTTTTTAAACCGCATTTAGAAAATACGGTTTAAAAAAATAAGCGGTGGCATTATTGTAAATAAAAGTTTAAATTTTTAGCTATTTAAACCGCATATATTGGACGCGGTCTTAAAAAAGATCTTTTTAAACCGCACCTAACAGATGCGGTTTAAAAAGGCCACTTTTTAGACCGCACCTAATATGTGCGGTCTAAAATGAGAAGCTTTTAGACCGCACCAAGGTGGTGCGGTCTAAAAAATGTACTTTTAAGACCGCACCTATTGGGTGCGGTCTAAAAGTTTGAATCTTTTGTTTTTTTTCTTCCTTTACTTTCCCTTTACTCCACTTTACAACCCATCACCCTCTCTCTTTCTTCTTCTCTCTCATCATCAGTCCCCCTCCTCTCTGAGCCTTCCCTTCAAGCACGCCTTCACGCAATCCCCAACCACCACACTCTGCTCAAGCATGCCTTCACTCTCAGCCTTAGCCTTCACTCTAGTCTCTAGCCTTCACCTTCGCATTCACTCTCAACCTAAGCCATCAGCGTCATCTCTTCAGGCGAGCGGCTTGTCTTCAATGGTGGTAAGCGATGTCAACGGCGGGATGCACTAGGGCGAGGGAAGATCCTCATCAACTTCGTTGCCTCATGGATCTTGCCGTCATTAGCTAGAGTGAATCTGTGTCGTAGCGTCGTGATCATTCAAATCTCAGATCTGCTTCCTCTAATATCAATCTTTGTCATATTCATGCTCAGATCTGTGTCGCAACGTCATGAGCTTGCAGAGCCCAGATCTGCTTCCTCCACGTCGAACTCCATCCTATTCACGCCGCTGCAATACCAAGGTTTCCATCCTTATGGAGCTAGAA
>QFDD01114640.1:0-14578 GCA_006871305.1 Vachellia collinsii
TTGAATTTCATACGAGTTGGATGCATGATTTGGTGTTGAAGATTGATTAACTTATTTTGTAATCTGGTGTGGTGAAGAAGAGAGTATGGGGCAGCTCAACTGGAATTATTTTTTTTTTTAAAAAAATGTAACTTTTTAGACCGCATATAATATATGAGGTCTAAAAAAATAATCTTTTAAACCGCACCTGTGTGCGGTCTAAAAGGTGCCTCACTTTTTAAACCGGTCTTATCTAAACCGTTTGTACATGCGGTTTAGAAAGTGATTTTTGTGCGGTTTAAAAAGCGATTTTTACACTAGTGTATGCATTAGAAGTAGTACCTTTTCAGGTGGATAGCATTCCAACTCCTAGGGACAGGTTGTCCTTGTCTGTCGCTCAACTTGTAGGCTCCTTGGCTGACCACTCCAGTTATCTGGTATGGGCCTTCGTAGGTTGGACCCAGTTTGCTGTCGTGTGGGTTTTGAGTGTTTTGGAAAGTTTTTCTAAGCATCCAGTCACCCACCTTGAATTGTCTAGCGCGTACGTTTTTGTTGTCGTACCGCGTGACCTTCTACTGATGTAGAGGCATGGTAATCATTGCCTACTCTCGCCTCTCGTCGAGGAAATCCAGCTGATCGCGAAGAGCTTGGTCATTGGACTCCTTATCTGTCTAGGCATATCAGAGTGATGGGAGTCCTACTTCTATGGGGATCACCTCTTCGGATCCATAGACAAGGGAAAATGGAGTTTCGCCTATTGCCGTGCGAGACATTGTGCGGTAGGCCCACAGTACGGAAGGGAGCTCCTCGACCCACCTTCTTTTGTCTTGTCCAGCCGCTTCTTGAGCGAGGCGACTAGAATCTTGTTGCTGGATTTGGCTTGCCCATTGGATTGAGGATTTCTTGGTGTGGAGAAATGCAAAGTTATGCCCCAGTTATGGCAGAAGTCACGAAATTGTCTGCCAATGAATTGGGACCTGTTGTCGCAAACAATCTCTTTGGGGAGGCCGAACCTGCAAATGATGTTCTTCCAGATGAACTCGACGACCTCCAACCCTTGTATTTGGGCGTAGGCTGCTGCTTCCACCCATTTCGTGAAGTAGTCAGTCACCACCAACATGAAGACCACCTTACCAGGGGCCATGGGGAGTTTCCCCACAATGTCCATCCCCCACTTCATGAAAGGCCAAGCTGGTGCAGTCACATGGAGCAACTGTGGGGGCTGATGGGTGACGTTGCTGAAGCGTTGACACTTGTCGCACCGTTTGGTTGTGTCCTAGGCGTCCTTCTGCAACGTTGGCCAGAAGTACCCAGATCTGAGTGCTTTCCGCACAAGGCTTCACCCTCCGAAGTGATCTCCACACTCCCCTTCGTGGATCTCCTTGAGGACAAATTTAGCTTCTTGTGGACCGACGCACCTGAGGAGTGGCCCTACATACGATCGTTTGTACAAGAGGTTGTCCACGATGCAGAACCTGGCTGCACACACTTTGATCCGTCGAGCTTCATTTATGACGTCAGGGACTAGCCCTTCCTGCAAATACTTGAGTATGGGGCTCCGCCAGTCCCATGTCAGGCTGTTGGAGTAGGACCTGTCAACCTTCTACTGGATGGCCAAGAACTGCAAGTGTATGATGGGGACTGATTCTACTTCGCTGGAGCTGACGAACAATCCAAGGCCTGCTAGTCCTCGGTCCACGACTCCTTGAAAGTCGGACCATGACAGGAAAGACACCCACTCTTGCGAATCACCCCGCGCAACCCACTGGTCCAACCTTGGCTGAATTGGCTGAGATGGTGAAGAAACAATCAGCCCAAATCGAGGACCAGGTGAGGAAAGTCATCGCACAGGAAGAGAGGCATGCAAAGAAACAGGAGCTACTGCAGCGCTTAGAAGGCGAGAACGCTGCCTTAAGGGAGCAAGTCACTACCTTCACCGCAGGCCACCCTCTGCCGCACAAGCACGACGACCCCTCTGGGGGACTGAGACATAATAGCGCGACTGGGGGACGGAACCTGGAGAGTTTGTTCGACGCAACTATGCACCCAGTGGAAGATACCAAAGATGGGCTCGACGGCCCATCGGTCGATGATGACGGAACCCCGTGATGGCACCCCCTATATGGCTGAAGAAACGCAGGAGCTGGAGGCTCTCGTGGAATGAATTCCCGGAGTCCTGACACCGATAAGAAAGAGCCACCCTGGGAGCTTCGCTGACTCACCCTTCGCAGATGAGATTGCCCTTATCAATATGCCAAAGAAGTTCACGCTCCCTCACATCCGTCTCTACGATGGGACGACTGATCCGGATGAGCACATGGCTCATTACAGGCAACGCATGCACACAGTAGCCATTCCAAAGTAGCGAAGAGAAGCGTGCATGTGCAAAGGTTTCGGATCAAGTGTTGCTGGGCCCACGATGGAATGGTTCACTTCATTGCCTTCCCAATCCGTCGCTTCCTTCGCTGACCTTAATGACGCGTTTGTCCAACAGTTCTCTAGCAGCCGCAAGCTGCGGAAGCAACCCAATGTACAAGATCATTCAACGTCGGGGGGAAACTCTCCGAGATTATTTGGGGTGCTTCAACCGAGAGAAGGTTCACATCACCCATTGCGACACGACGACAGCGATCTCAGCTTTCAGGAAAGGTCTGCTTCCAGACTCTGACCTATTCAAGGAGCTCAACAAGTACACCTGCAACACGATGGAAGATGTTCTAGCCCGGGCATGGGCCCAGATCAAATGGGAAGATGACGAGTTAATGATAGACGCCACCACGATAGACAGGAGAAGCCAAGCGACAGACGTAGCTGAAACCCGGGACGATCGAGTAAGGGATGGAGGGTAGAGCCGTACCCTAGCAACACCTCTGAAAGACGGGGCTCAGATAAACAGGCGGTGTCAAGCGATAAAGCACGACCCCCAAACTCGAAGAACACAACTTCGCGGTGTCCCCTGCAGAGCTCGTGTAAGCCCTCTCTGGCATGGGGGATAATGTCAAGTGGCCCCCCAAGATCAAAAAACCAGCTGATCAGCGTGACAAGACCCAGTGGTGTGACTTTCACGGCGACCACGGACACTGAATTGCCGACTGCATAGCCCTGCGATTCAAGGTAGCAGAACAGCTTAAGAGGGGACGCCTAACCCATCTCCTGTAGAAGAACGGTAGAGAGATGAAGGATCCCGCAGCCGCCCAGCCAGCTCCCGAGGAGCCCCCACGTAATGCTCGAATCGTCAACACTATCGCCGGAGGTTCCGAAATAAGCGGATACACCTATTCCGCAGCCAAAAATACACGCGCAAGCTTTGGCCAGCGTCCAGACAGTAGGCTCGACGAACGCTCCTACCAATGACAACCAATCACTTTTTCGAGGGAAGAGATTTCACGCGTAGTACACCCTTACGATGACACCTTGGTCATCTCATTGTACCTTGAGAACTTCGACATCAAGCGTGTGCTGGTAGACCTGGGGAGCTCCGTTAATATCATATATATGCACGTAGTCAAGGAGATGGGAGTGGAATCGCAAATCATCAAGGTCCCTTCTGTCCTAGTCTTAGGCAACAGAGTCCCCGACAAGACGATGTGGGAGGTCACCTTGCTCACTTTTACGGCTGGCTTGAATCTCCCGGTCAAGTTTCAGGTTATGGACTGCCCCTCAGTATATAACGCTTTCTTGGGGCGACCGTGGATTCATCAGATGAGGGCGGTCCCATCGACGCTCCACCAAGTTATAAAATTCCATACACCTTGGGGGATACAACACATTGAAGGGGACCAGAAAACTTCTCGAGAATGCTACCAGGCCTCCCTGAGGATCCCTAAGAGTCCAACTGCATAGCAACCACAGCAACCGCTGGTTGTGGAAGACAAAGACTCGCCCACAGAGGAGGAATTGGAGATTGTCGCCCTGGACAATGAGAGTTTTGAACGTACCATTCGACTAGGGTCGGCCTTGTTCGCGGCCCTACGAGGTAAACTCTTGGCTTTCCTTTCCAAGAATTATGACTGCTTTGCTTGGTCCCATACAGATATCATAGGGATAGACCTGGCCATAACGACGCACAGGCTGAACGTCGTTCCCAACCATAAACCCGTCAAGCAGAAACGACGGAGGTTTGCTCTCGAAAGAAATAGAATCATCAATGAGGAAATCCAGAAACTCCTCGACATAGGATCCATCCGTGAAGTTTAGTACCCCGACTGGCTAGCCAACGTCTTCGTGGTACCAAAAAAGAATGGTAAACATCAGGTATGCATTGACTTCACTGACCTGAACAAGGCATGCCTGAAGGATCCTTTTCCCCTTCCGCACATTGATTCTCTAGTCGACACCACCTCGGGCCATGAGCTTCTGACCTTCATGGATGCTTTTTCGGGGTTACAATCAAATTTTGATGCATCCAGAAGATCAAGAGAAGACGGCCTTCATAACAGAGCGTGACGTCTATTGTTATAAGGTAATGCCCTTTGGTCTAAAGAATACAGGTGCCACGTATCAACGACTGGTCAACAACATGTTCGCAGACCACTTGGGCAAGACGATGGAGGTCTACATCGATGACATGCTCGTCAAGTCCCTCCAAGCCGATGACCATGTGACTCATCTCGATCAGGCCTTCACCCTGCTCTGGTTTTACAACATGAAGCTTAACCCAGACAAATGTTCTTTTGGCGTTGCCTCAGGGAGATTTCTGGGATACTTGGTCTCGCAGCGGGGAATCTAGGCGCACCCGACACAGATTTCCGCAATCTTGGACATCCCCTCACTGACCTGCGTTAAAGATGCTCAGCGATTGATGGGGCGTATAGCAGCCCTCAACAGGTTCATCTCGCGGTCGTCCGAGAAGTGCCACTAGTTCTTTAACGCCTTAAGGAAAAGCAAAACCTTCGAATGGAGTGGAGAGTGCGAAACTACCCTCCAAGGGCTGAAGCAATACCTCACCAACCCTCTGCTATTGAGCAAACCATCCACTGGAGAAAATTTGTTCCTGTACCTATCGGCGTCTCCTAAAGCTGTCAGCGCCGTCTTAGTGAGGGAAGACCAAGGGAAACAGCGACCGGTGTATTACATGAGTAAGACTCTGCTGGACACCGAGACGCGGTACTCACAACTCGAGAAGCTGTTCTCTCCCTGGTATCCGCCTCCCGGAAGCTGAGGCCATACTTCCAGTGCCACCCCATCACGATCATCTCGTCCTACCCTCTGAGGAGCATCCTCCACAAGCTGGACTTCTCCAGCAGGCTGGTCAAATGGTCAGTCGAGCTCAACGAATTCGACATCACCTACCAGCCACGGACCGCCGTTAAGTCGCAGGCTCTAGCAGACTTCATCACAGACATCACGCCTGAGTTGCAACCGCTAGCAGACAAGAAGCGTCGGGCATTGATAGAGGCCCAGACCGAGGTGAATGGATCTTACACATCGACGAGGCCTCCAACGTTAAAGGGACAGGACTAGGGATCGTGCTCTCATCCCTTAGTGGACTAGTCCTGCGACAGTCAGTTCTCTGCAAGTTCAAAGCTACGAACAATGAGGCGGAGTATGAGGCCTTTATCGCAGGATTGCAGCTGGCTCGGGAGGTCGGGGCTACAAAGCTAGAAATCAAAAGTGATTCGCAGTTGGTCACGCGACAGATCGACAGTACATATCAAACCAGGGATGCAAAGATGCAAGCCTACCACGGCCTGGCCAGCGATCTGCTGTCCAACTTCGATGAGTTGCAATTCCCCATCAGTCCTACCACGGCCTTGGATCATCTGTCAGCACCAACGAAATAGAATCAGTCCCCATCATATACTTGCAATTCCCAGCCATCCAGCAGAAGGTTGACAGGTCCTACTCCAACAACCCAACATAGGACTGGCGGAGCCCCCTACTCAAATATGTACAGGAAGGATTAGTCCCCGACGACAGAAATGAAGCCCGACGGATCAACGTACATGCAGCCAGGTTCTGCGTCGTGGACAACCTCTTATACAAATGGTCGTATGCAGGGCCACTCCTCAGGTGCGTCGGCCCCCAAGAAGCTAAATTTGTCCTTAGGGAGATACACGAAGGAGAATGCGGGGACCGTTCCGAATGATGAAGCCTTCCGAGGAAAGCACTCAGGTCTGGGTACTTCTGGCCGACATTACAGAAGGACGCCCAAGACGCCGCCAAACGGTGCGACAAGTGTCAACGCTTCAGCAACGTCACCCATCAGCCCCCAGAGCTGCTCCATGGAACCGCGCTAGCTTGGTCCTTCATGAAGTGGGGGATGGACATTGTTGGAAAACTCCCCATGGCCCCTGGTAAGGTGGTCTTCATGTTGGTAATGACCGACTAATTCACGAAGTGGGTGGAAACGGAAGCCTACGCCCAGATACAAGAGTTGGAGGTCGTCGAGTTCGTCTGGAAGAACATCATCTGCAAGTTTCGTCTCCCCAAAGAGATTGTCTATGACAATGGGTCCCAATTCATTGACAGACGATTCCGTGACTTCTGCCGCAACTGGGGCATAACCTTGCGTTTCTCTACACCGAGGAATCCTTAGTCCAATGGACAAGCCAAATCCAGCAATAAGATTCAGGTCGCTTCACTCAAGAAGCGGCTGGTTAAAGCCAAAGGAAGGTGGGTTGAGGAACTCCCTTCTGTGTTGTGGGCCTACCGTACAATGTACGATAGGCGAAACTCCATTTTCCCTCGTCTACGAGTCCGAAGCTGTGATCCCCATTGAAGTAGGGCTCCCGTCACTCCGATATGCCTGGACAGACCGTGAGTCCAATGACCAAGCTCTTCGTGATCAGTTGGACCTTCTTGACGAGAGACGAGAGCAGGCGATGATTGCCATGGCCCTGCATCAGCAGAAAGTTGCGCGGTACTACAACAAGAACGTACGTGCTAGGCAATTCAAGGTGGGTGACTGGGTGCTTAGAAAAGTGTTCCAAAACACGCAAAACCCACGCGACGGAAAATTGGGCCCGACCTATGAAGGCCCCTACCAGATAACTGGGATCGTCGGCCAAGGGGCCTACCGGTTGAGCGACAGACAGGGACAACCAGTATCTAGGAGTTGGAATGCTATCCACTTGAGAAGGTAGTACTTCTAAAGCATGCTTTAAGTTTATTTACAACTTCTCAAACACATGCGTCTAACCTGTCTACTGAGTTACTCTGGAGTGATGACATACGTCCAATGACGCGACACCCGTGAACGACTGACGCCCTATGCTATAAAGTCGGGGTCGCTACCGACCAGTCTAACCACACTGTTTCTAATATACTTTGCGTGTCCTTTTTAAGTTAACCTTGCAGGGTAAAAGTACTTTGCACATAATGCGGTCGCCACTGGCCTTGCCATGGATCCCAGAGCATGACAGCCAACCTGACGGTCCGACGCACCTGCTGAGGACCAATCAAGGCTAGATGCAATTTACGTTTCCATGGACTTCACCCTCGTACAGGAGTTTTACTGGCCACAACAGCCGGTAAACCCTTTTTCCTCCTCCTGCCGACGATAAGGTTGGGTCCACATTACATGGCCCATATATGGCTCGAACGCCACGGTCTAACTTGGCCCTGACTTTGACACACTCGCAGGAACGAGGGCAACTCTGCTTTACTCCCGATCAACGATAGATACTCTTCCTAACTTTCGTTTACTCATGTACGGGGAACCTTACTCCCCTCTATCACACAGGCCTAGCCAAGTAGGCCCTTCAGTTAACCTCTGTAACTTAGGCTTCTACGCCGTCTATGTACTCCGGGATCAGACTATGACGTCAATCCCCTTCCATTTAACTAGCTAAGACGCCATGATTGTACAAATTGGGTCCTTGACCCCATTCAATAAATCACGAATTATTCAGTTAATTTTCTTGGGGCTTTCACAGCCGCACAGGTCAAGCTTGCAACAGATCAATTAACTCTTGTCTCGACAACAAGACATAGTCTATTTGGTCTCAGCGACGACCACCCACCAACGTCTGGCTGAATAAACTTACGCCATTTACCATTGAACAAAGCCTAACCACGACTACCTAATTCTTGAGACAGTCGAACTAGGCAATTTCGACCTGCTGACAAAGGCAGAACGAAGCGGAGACACAACGTATGCGAATGAAACAAGCACGATGGCCTAGCATATACTTTGACAAAAATGTTTACGGGGCAACTATGACCCCACAATATTCACGCCCGCTGCGGGCAACAGGTTCTAAAAAATGGCCACATGCGGCAAGAAAATTGTCCCACGCAGGGGATAAGAAACTTCAAGGGTCAGGTTTCTTGGCCTCGGCCGCGTCGTGCCACCTCTTGGTGTTGCTGCTGCTCCCTCATTCGCCCCTCCTTAGGCCGATGACTCCCCTCGATGGCCAGCATCCGCCACTCCTTCCTTAGGGCCCGCCACGGACGATACCTCCCAACCATCAAAAGGATCAGGCTCAAAGGTGAGTCCACAGGTGGCTTCATACTGGCCGACGGTTTCGCCGAAGTTCCACCGACCTGACACTCCTACCATGTGTTCCCAAAGAGCCTGCGTCTGACCGCGCATATACGCCTCCGTCTCCACGGCGCGGATGTCTTCCTTTAGAGCTGCAGCCTCCATTTTGATGATGTCCCGGTCGAGCCTGACGCTGGTCAGCACCCGCTGAAGTTCCACGGCCTCGTCCTTGGCTTGCTGGGTCCTCTCGTCCGCAGCTGCGACGACATCCCTCTGCTCGTACATCATGTCCCGGATGTGTTTCAGCTCTCTTTCCTTGGAGGCCATGGCCCGCTGGTGGAGGTCCCTTTCTCCTTCTGCCTTGGCTAAACACTCACCCATCTCGACAAGCTCTCGGCCGAGGACAGCGACACTCAGCAAGCCCTGACACGAGGACCAACACGTAAAGCAAGGTAAGTTAACAAGCCAACGCAAGGGAAACATTAAAGTAGTCAGAGACGTAAACCACCTGTGACAGCCTGGAAAGGGTGTCCTCTATGGCCTGATCACGGCTCCCAGCCAGCATCGTCTACCGATCCGCGTCAAAAGGCTGAAGCCGCACCACCGGGACAGCACCGGACTCGTCTGTAAGGAGGGGCAACTTGGAAGGACCTGCGATGTTCGAGGGCACTATTGCACCCTCATCCTCGGCCCTCCTTCTCTTCTGGGGCCCACCCATTTCCTCCCTTCGGGGGTCCTGGACAGCCTTGCCCTCACGGGCGACCGTCCTTGCTGGAGAAACACGAGGGGGAGACATTCAAGCCGGCGATACGGGAGTCGAAGCTGACAAATCAATGATACCAGCAGAGGAAGGGACGAAGGCACTGGTGGAAGGGACGGTCACCTTAGACCTCGTCTCTACAGGGCAAAGACGGGCCTTGATCTCCCTGGAATTCAGGGCAGGCGTCAGCCTCCCTTTAGAGGGCGTAGCCTTGGTCTTCATCGCCACGCGCACTGTCACGGAAGAGGAGTGCACAATCACCATACACTGATGCAAATAGTTCCCATGAGTAGCACTCAAAGACAGAGGAAGCTTACCGTGAGGGGAGTCAGCGAGTTTTAGAAGGAGGCGAAAATCTTTGTGTCCCTTGATGGCCCCCATGACGGCTCGGAGGCTCTCCTCATTGGCCCCCCTTAGCCGGTATTTGATGGGGGAGGCTGCAAGAACAACAAAACACTCTCGTTAGTGCCTTACACAAGACAGAATATGAGGAATGTGCGTGAACATTTACCTTCAAAATTCTAGGAGGAGCGGACGGGGGTACCGGTGGTGACGACCTGACAGGACTCCACAAAGACCCATCGTTCAGACCAACCCCTGTTGCTGATCTGGTCGCCGGTAATCAATGGAGATGACCCGGGACGTGGAGTTAGAGTGAAGAAACCGTCTTTTTTCTTGGCCAGGTAGTAGGCCGCGAGGAGGTCAGCGATGGTGAACTCCAGATCCTCCCTCAGGCTAGCGAACGCCTCCAGGGACATGACAATGCGCCAAACGTTGGGCATGAGTTGCGCAGGGGCTACATCGGTATACCTGCACAAGTCAGCGATAAGAGAGGGTAGGGGCACACACACCCCATACCGAAAGACCTCCACAAATAGGCTCGTCCACCCCTGGACGGGCGTGCTCGCAGATTCTTCAGTACGGGGAGCCCTCACCTCGATTGAACTAAGGGAGGGGTAGTTGCTGCGTAGGCACTGGAATTCTGCTTCCGAGAGGCAGGACTGAGTGGAGGCAGGACGGACGGCGGCACTGCTCACACGAGTGCGACGGACCAGGGTTTGAACTTCTTCCTCTTCACCCCCCGATTCCCGGTCAGGAGATGGCATTGGGGAACTTTCTTCCACAGAACTCGCTCGGAGTGGAACAGACCCGATCGAAGCGTTGGAGTCAACAGGAGTACCAGACATAGCGAAAGGCTGTAAAGGGAAGGTGAAAACAGCAAGAAAGGGCAAGAAACGCGAAAGCAAGGACAAGAATCAAGATGATGGTGAAACAGAAGATAGACGAAGGCCAGGAGACAACTTATGAAAGACGAAAGGTTGGGAACCACGGGAAATGTCCTCTCGTCTGGGAAAGTCGCGCCCCATCATTACGCCCTAGGAAGTCGTAACGATTCAAATCCAGCCGCTAGATGCCCAACACTGTGAATGGCTTAGATTATGCCACGTTTGCACGAGAAGTGAAACGACGCCAACACCTGCCCGAGGCCAAACGACATTGCACTTCATACTCTTCCTGTCCACGCGCCGCGGACAAGAAGAGTGGGGGATTATTGTATGCCCAAGAAAATGACATTGGGCTCAGCCAACCCAAACAGTTCACGATGGCCTAGTTACCCGCGTAGATCCAAGACACGGCCCAGCAACTGTCCCTGCAACCAAGGCTTATCAGGAGCCCTGCGCCTGCGACCAGCATCAAGGATCGTCTATCCAGTGACGCCAACGTTCATCCTCAGTCCACGACTCCCTGAAAGTCAGACCAGACCATTACAATCCACGGATTTAGCACCCACGCAACCAAGATTCCCGGAGCAATGTTGCAACCGTTCAACGGCTAGCCGACAATGGTCAATCTATTTATTTTCGTTAGTCTGTAACTAAGAGGGATTCAGATCCTGAAAAATCTTTACTCTCCCTTATTGCTTTCACTGTGTTTCTTGTCTCTGAGTACTCTGTATACCTGATTCCACATTCAATGCATGACTACGGGCTAGGCCATTAATACTCTCTTTTTTACTTTGATTCGTCCCTAAGTTTGGATCCGTACTGCACTTCCCTGTTTCATACTGTTGGTTCTTTGAATTCCCCTTAACCTCTGTTCTACCAAAAATCTGCACAAACAGATATCCCCAGTGGTATGAACTTCCTGTGCGTATGCGTATGAATGTCTATGCACACATATTCTCTTTGATTAATCAGAAATTTCATGTTGCTCAACTTTCAACGAAACAGAGAGGATTTTACTCACAACTAAACATTTGTGAATCAAATCCAACAATCGCAGCTCAGAGATCGCAAAGCAGAGGACCCCATTCGGACCACCAGCACCCACTCTTCAAACACACACAAATCAGTGAATTTGTTGCATTTAGAGCTTGATTTAGCTTGATGAAACATTAACCTGAATACGCATAACGCAAATTGGACTCACCTCAGATTTTTCAACACTTTCAAGAGCTCAACCCATCCCCTAAATCAAAAATCTAGAGATGGAAAAGAGTTTAGAGGACCACCTGAGTCGGAATTTGAGGTTGCATGCGTCATTGGCATTCTCCTTCGGTGACGGTGGCTTTCTCTCACTCTCGTTGCCTCTCGCTCTCGCTACCACTCTGCTGTCTTGCTCCATGGAAAAGAGGAGGAAAGTGAAGATGATGATGATAATGCGTAGGGGGAAAAGGGATTTAATGGTTCAACCACGTGTGTGGCATGTGTGATGGCTTTTGTTTTTTTGTTTTCCCTTCAATAATCCAAAAATGCCATAAAGTAATCCAATGAGTAACTTTCTTCCCAAAGTTTGACCATTTCATGTAAAATAATTATTCCAATAAGTTTTGGGCAATTTCACTTATTGTTTTTTATTAATTTTCTTAAAATACTTTTGGCCCAAAATTTATTCATACTTGCCCAAAATTTTGTAATTGGCTTCCAAAGCTTCAATTACATTTAATAATACATTAGTTAAAATTTGGAATATTACAACACTCAACAGAGATGTCTTGAACATAGAGGTTAGAGCCCTCAAGGAGGATGTCGGGTCATGGAGACGGAGGCGTACATGCGCGCAGGGGCACATGCTATGTGGGAGCATCGCTAAGGGATGTCCTCCTACTAGGTCTTTAAAGGGATGGTCATTACTTACGAGGCCACTTGTGGGCTCACTTTCCAACCTGACTTGTTTGAGGATATGGTCATAGCCCTTAGAGCGAACGTTGAAGGGATGGCAGCAGCCATTTCCCCAGAGGTCAATATAGACATGGCTGAGGTGAGGGGCCTGATGCTTAAAACGTTTGCCTCTATTAGGTGTTTTTCAGCCGCTTGTGGCCTTTTACATTTCAACTTGAATTTGTGACCTCCTTGAGGTTTGGATATTATGGGGGTCGCGTTGGCCCCTTCTAAATTTTTGATTAAATTTTTGTGCCAAGCCATCGTGCATGTTCTTTGCGTATCTTTAGTATTATGCATTTACACTGATGGTAGGTCACAGTTGTTTAGCTTAACCTGTCATTGTCACTGATCTAGTGTGTTTGGCAAAAGTGTAAGCTTAGTTAATTAGCCAATCAATGGCATATGATTGCATTGATGCGTAGTTGTTATCGAGGTTGTATTGACCTATCAGAGTTTATGTAAGATGAAGTATCTTCTATCATCAGAGTTGTGGCTCTTGTGACCGTTCTAGTCATAAGAGATAAGATCAAAATACATGTTTTATTAAGTAAGGTTGATGTCTTGAATTGTACAAAGTGTAGCATTGAAGCCTTTTACAAGGGGGACGTGACGTGACTATCTTGTCCTTGAATACATGAGTGGCGTAAAAGCCTAAGTAATGAAGGTTAACGTGAGACCTAAGTGACTGGACCTGAATGTTTTGTTAAGGTCATGGACCCTGTACATAAGTGAAAAGGGGGGTGTCAAAGCCAATTGTTGAGTGGAAGAGAAGCCAGGTTGTCTCATCTTTGCATGTGTAGGAGGCATTTGAGGCAAGATCTTGTTAGGTTGTTGTGACCTATCTTTTGGGAGCCAGAGGTGGAGTTCAAGCCAAAATCTCATTAGGTCATGGTAACCTATCTTTGATGTCATTAGAGGTGGTGTAGAAAACCATTGGTTGATAAGGCTTGTGGGACCATTGCTTAGCAGTGATGATGATGATGTGAATGACATCAATGTCTAACCAACCTTGTCAGCAAGTAGATTAGCATCTTGTCTGGCCATGCTGCCCTGTTAGTCAAAATGTCCATCGTTAGGGCTCGTCGTCATTAGCAAGAAGAGCAGCATTCATCCAAAGCATGTCTCTTATCCAAGGCTTATGTCCTATAAGGTTAATCGAAAAAGCAAGCAGGATATGCTAATGACAAAGGAGTTAGACTAGTCCGTGGCGCCTTAGACATTATAGCACAAGGAATGAGTCGTTTATAAGCGTCGCATCATAGGACATATGTCATCATCCCGAGGGGAGTTAACAGAAATGTTAGCCGAGTATGTTCAAAAAGGTTTAACCAAACATAAAGCATGTACTTGAAGTGGTACCGTTTTAGGTGGATCGTGTTCCAGCTCTTAGGGACTATTCATCCCTATTTGTCTCTTAACTAGTAGGCACCTTTACTTACGATACCAATTATCTGATATGGACCCTCATATGTCAGTCTGAGTTTGTCGTTGCGTACATTTTGGGTATTTTGGAAGACCTTCTTGAGGACCCAATCCCCCACTTTAAACTATCTAGTGCATAAGTTCTTATTGTAGTACCTTGCTATCTTTTGCTGATGGTGGCCCATTACGATCATTGCTTGCTCTTTTCTCTCATTGACAAGATCCAGTTGGTTGCACAGAGCTTGTCAATTAGATTCTTGGTCTGTCCATGGTATCGTAGTGACAGAAAACCAACCTTAACTGGAATGACTACTTCTGACCCATAAACGAGTGAGAAAGGGGTTTCGCCCGTCTCTGTCCTGGATGTGGTGTGATATGCCCAAAGGATAGACGGCAGCTCCTCTACCCATCGCCCCTTTGCCTTGTCCAGTCACTTTTTAAGTGAGTTGATTAGAATCTTGTTGCTGAACTCAGCCTATCCATTAGACTGAGGATTCCTTGGAGTCAAGAAATGAAGTGCAATCCCCCAGTTGTGGTAGAAGTCTCAGAATCATCTTCCAATGAACTAGGATCTATTGTCACACATAATCTCTTTGGGTAGGCCAAACCTGTAGACTATGTTCTTTTAGATGAATTCAATGACTTCCAACTCTTACATCTGTGCGTAGGCCTCTACTTCCACCCACTTAGTGAAGTAATTGGTCATAACAAGCATGAGGACAACCTTGCTAAGGGCCATGGACAGCTTCCCAACAATGTCCATCCCCCACTTCATGAATGGCCATGTGGGGGGCAGTGACATGGAGCATTTTGGGGGTTAATGGTTGA
>QFDD01114641.1:0-17081 GCA_006871305.1 Vachellia collinsii
TTCTTTTATTTTTTCAGGTTAATATTATAGATGGTTTTGGTTTTAATCATGTAGTTTTAAATGACAGTTTTTAATTCTTAATAGTTTTAGAGGGAGCAAGAGATATATTTTACGCTTTTCACAACTCTTCCATCTTAAAAATAATTTCATAAATATTTCTTCTATTTTTCAGGTTAATATTATAGATGGTTTTGGCTTTAATCCATATAGTTTTAAATGATAGTTTTTAATTCCTAATAGTTTTATAAAAATTTGATTTAAGTTAATTGTATTGAGCATGGATCTCAAAGCTAAAAGATGCCCAAAAAAAAAAATCCTAAGGCTGAAAAAATGTTAAAACCACATTTACCAAAATCAAAACATGGACCTCATACTTATGAGCGAGAAATTCTGGCTTTGGTAATGGTGAGACCCACAACAACCACTTCAGTTACGGGGACTAAATTAAAATTCCCTCAAATGGATTAATAACAGTATTTTTATTTTTTTAAAGCTCCGGTTGGATTATCTTGCGAACAATGATTGACGAACGCCCTACACGAATGGTTCGTGGTTGAGTGGAAAAGAACGCGAAAGTGTGAACCACTCGCGAGCCCATGACCATTCCTGGCCAATTCGAACGCAAACTAGAAAACAACTTATCTTTCGGATGCCAATGAGAGCTGGCACAGATGGTAAGGAACGGGTTTGGGATCCCAAAAGGATGCAAGTTCGATTCCCTCTGCCGTCGTGAGGGTTCCTTTGGTAGGCGATCTCGTAAGTCCCTTGTAAGTGCTCTCTGAGCCCTGGGGTCGTGCCCTGACCTTGATGGGATGACCGGTGCCAAACCCACCTAAAAATTTTTGTACCAAAAAAAAAAAAAAACTTATCTTTCGGATTCTAGCCCAAACTCTGTAGGTTCTTCCTTATACTGCCAACTGAGTTTCTGCGGATAGCACCAACCTCCTCTGCGCATCTCTTTCCTGGACGACATCTGTTGATTCTGCTATCACAGAGCTGAAAAGCTATGGGACTTGCTTCTGTTTTTCACCACGGCGTGCGTATTCCAACAAATTATGATCTTGGCTTGCCCAGTCTTTCACAGCGAGTTCCAGCTGCGAAATGGTCTGGAGTCCCCTCTCATGCCTTTCGCTTTTACTCAGGTCGCTCTCCCCTTTGCTCAACCACTATTTTTTAATGCTTGATATTATGTAATTTCTTACTTCTGACGGATTTTGAATGGCAGTTTATAATTGTCGTCGGGCTTTTTGTGTTCGGATTTTGTGCTCCAAAGGGACTGACCATGAGGACGATTTATCTGCATCAGGTAACTGCCCAACACCCCAATAGAACAGGAAAAATGGTCCGTCTTAATTGAAATATTGTGTTCTAATGACGTTAGCATTACTGTTTATATCAAATTCACCATTTTCCCGCCTTTTACATTGTGTTGCGGCTTAATTTAGCTGTGTTTCTGGCCTCGGATGTCTGCTCATCCCTTTAAATTCCATCATCTGATTTCTTCACTAGCCCCACTACATTGTTGTAATGGCACCGAAGTTCGAGTTCTTGATGCTTTCGTTCACCACCCTTTATCCATCCATTAAATAGACCTTGTTTGCATATTTGTAATCAGAGATATAACTAAAAAATGGCCACAGTCATTGGGCAGATGTCATTTGACTGGCGTTATTCTAAAATCTTAACAGCTCAATCGTGTCCTGCATGAAAAACCACATCTGTTATGATACAATTTTGGAGATTTGGCTATTCAATTTATGCTGTTGTCTTAACTTTATTACATTTCTTGCTTCTATTTTTTGAAAAATATATATTTCTTAAACTGTATTGTGTTGATGATATTTTATAAGGCAAGAGGGTCAGTGCTCAGCCACGTGATGACATTGACAACATTGAGACACCTCAGGCTCACACTTCAGATGACAATACGCAGGAATCTCATGGAAATGAAGCTTACATGTCCTCTGTTAGAACTGTTGCACTATGGGTAGGCAGATCCCAAATGAAGATGATTCCAGTGCTTTCTTTACATTTTCTCCGTTTGTCGGGAATCTCTACCTTTACATAGACCAATTGTATTCCTTATAGGTGTGCACTGCTGTGGCATTTGGTGTTGGTGTGGGCCTCAAAGAAGGTGTTGACAAGGCATCTGAGTTCTTTGCTGGGTATGCAGAATGATTAATTTGTAAACCATAAATTTAGCTATTGGCAGTTTTTGCGTCTAGTTAATTGGTTCCAATATTTAAGATCTGTCGTAATCAAATAACTTGCGTAGTCTCCACCATGATACTGATCGATTATTGTCTTTCAGAAGTGATGAAATTGTTGACTTTTGAAGCTTAAATAGCATACAGCATCTCGTCTTACCAGGGAACCTGGAAGCCTTATTGCTTCTGCTTTTACATTTAGACAATTATTTTTGGACATATACGTTTCCACTGAGTTTATGGTCCCAAATAAAATTTTGACTACAATGTCACAACTTTCTGCTTTGTTTTCACTTTCTTGCATTTAGTGCTAGCTGGATGATCTTGCCTACTTTTTTCAGGTACATATTGGAGCAGAGTCTGTCGGTAGATAATCTCTTTGTCTTTGTTCTAATATTCAAATACTTTAAAGTTCCAATAATGTATCAGGTGATGTATGGATCCTTCATTCCAACTTCCAAGGATAAATGTGGATGAAGTTTGCTTATATTGATATCAAACTTCTGTGACAATGTTCCAACAGTAAACAAAATCCTTCGTGTACTGGAAAGTAGATCATGATTTTGATTTTCCTTTTCTTGATGACACGCAGAACCGTGTTCTTTCTTATGGTATTGCTGGTGCAGTTGTCTTTCGTCTAACACTAATACTTCTCGGAACTGCTACCCTTCAGGTGAGTTTCTTAAAAGGTAGATTTCTTCACTTGTTTGTTTGTAAAAGCTCTAAACCTTTGGAAATCATCTTAACACCTTTTAATGGTGTTGGTTTAGAGGTTTGAGGCAGTCAACCTTCTACTGGCTGGAATATTACTCTACTCTTCATTCAAGGTGACGATTCACAATAATGTTTACATTCTCACACCTGCTTGAATCATGATGGCCGCATGATACAACACCTCCCGCGTTTATTTCCTGATAATATTATCCTTCTTGCATTTTATCCACAATTTTATCACTCTTATTACATGATTTTTGTTGCTGTGTATTTAGCTTTTTGCCAGTGAAGAGGATGAGTCTGACTTATCAGATAACTTTATTGTGAAGACATGCCAGAGATTTATCCCTGTAACAAGTAATGTACTCTCATATGATTATGTATTTCTCGTTCACTACTGGAGACCTGCTTTCTGGTTGTTTTTATTGTTGGTCTTTATTAAATTTAAATTTCTCCCTATTTTTTAGTCAAGCCAATGGTGGAAAGGCTTTGTTCAGTACATGCAAAGAATAGAGAATGAGTTGTGAATATTCTTGCATAGAGATTATTATTTTTATGGCCTGCTGCAAGCTCGATGCTTTATGCTCAATTTGGGATGTAGGGTTTGTTTGGCAATTACTTAAAAAACACTTTTACGCAAGTCGAGACAAAACTTCTCTTACATACTTATCTCGGATTGCGTAAAATCACTTAAAATAGTTATTCCCAAACATACCAGTAGTATGTTCTATTGAAGCCTCCTTTCAGTATATAATGGAGTTTTCTTATTTGGTTGACTATTAGCTGTTTGTTTTGTTTTGGTTTGTTACATTATCCTGCATAAATGTACACATGCTTGTCGACAGGGGCAAAACATTTGTTTGTTGTTGCCTGCGTTGATCTATTCAAATTTGAATCAGTGACCTTATCTGCTGAAGCCTTACTCACAAATTATCGCAGCGTCTTATGATGGAAACCGGTTTATAACAAATGAAGATGGGGTTTGGAAAGTAAGTTATTGATCAGCATCCGCTGCAGTTTGAAACTACTTTCGTGAATTTTGTTCTTGGATTGGCATATAAATTGCTTCTCAACAACTATAAAAATCTTTTAGTGTGTTAAATTAATTCGGACCTTTTCTAACAGGGTCAAACATTTTGGGCAGGCCACCCCTTTGCTTCTTACTGTAGCAGTTATTGAACTCAGTGACATTGCATTTGCGGTAAGTATGTCTCACCCCTATTGTGTATTTGGCTTCTTCTGGTTAATTTAGAAGTTCAAATGAGAATGTTAATGCCATAGTTTTTTCTCTTTTTGGTTTTTGTGATAGGTTGATTCAATCCCTGCAGTTTTTGGTGTAACACGGGACCCATTCATAGTTTTTTCCTCTAATCTTTTTGCTATATTGGGTAAGTTTTCTTGCTTCAGTATTTCCTCGAGTTATAATGCACTGAAGACCTGAAAAGATTGGTTATATTATAATTCTAATTTCAAAGGTCTGTTTCCTTAACATTACAATTTTGTGATTTCTCACCTTATGTTTGTCTGCAATGAAGTGAAACGGCTGTTTTGTAACTTATTCTCGTATTCTGCATTACCATCTGTAGTTGCAGAGGCAGGATGAATAAATTTGTTGAAATCTCTTGTCTTTGCCCAATATTGATTTACACAATAATTAAATTTGTGTTACTTGCCAAACATAGGTCTGAGGTCACTTTACACAATGATTTCGGAGGGTATGTCAGAGTTGGAGTACTTACAGGTAAATTTGTATCATGCTTGCTGAATAATTTGCCCTGTTCATGCATCTGTTCTGGAGTCTACCTGTCATATCCTGGTTCTACTCAAGCAGAAGTTTAATGCTTCTTCCTTGAGTGTGAAAAATGTACTAAAGCTGGTTTATCCCAGTTTTATTAATTATTAATTATTATTATTTTAAAGAGAAAAGGGAACGCTGCTTCCAAAGAAAAATGGAACCCTATTTGCAGACTGATATGGAAAGGCAACGCATGCTATTTGTTCAGGATGATAATAGTCTAATAGTGTATTTATGTATCTTTTCTATCCTTTTCACTGATGTGCATTTTTGGTCTCATCAGCCGTCCATTGCTGTTGTTCTGGGCTTTATTGGGTGCAAAATGATTCTGGACTATTTTGGTGGGTATACTGCAACTATATATTTACCCAATTTAGTATATCTCTCGGTGTTTGCATGTTAACTTGTTCTCATTCCTATATATAGGAATCCATGTGTCAACGGAGGCATCGCTGGGTTTTGTCGCCTCAAGCCTAACCATTGGAGTGGCGTTAAGCCTTGCAAAGAAGTCTGAATAGGTTGAAAATATTTTTCTCGGTGGTTGGTTGAAATTGATACGATTGCTTATGTAATTATTTACCGAGCAATCACATCGTCCACCACCTTGTATAAGCACCGATTAGTTGTTTCTGAGGTACTTTCAACTGTAAAATTGAAGAATAGCTTGTAGCTTCTCTTGATATTTTACCGCTTCCAGTACAGAATGGTGATCGGTAACGTGTGGTTGATAATTATTCCATTGAAAAGGTAAATAATTTTGTTAATTTGCCTTTTTACCGTGATAACCTGGGTACCGATTACCCTACTAAACATTTTGTTTAGTAACAAGAATTAATTATATCTGAATCATCCAAATCTAATTTGAACGGTATAGATTTAATTTTTTAAAAATCTATATTTTTTTTAAAAAAATTATTCCAATGGATAGAGAATATAAAATAAAAACAATTTCTTAATCATTATTTTTTCAAAAAGTAATTTTTAATTTAATTTTTTTTTTAAAAAAAGTTAAATTTAAACTGTTTAATGTTTAGAAAAATAATCAGGCCCGATAATATGACGTACTCTTCTCTGAACCAGCAAATGGGCCAAAAGTCCAGCCACGCTCTGAGCGTCAACTTCATGGAACGTAGCATATAAATTTTTAATTTTTGGGTCTGTACCATTTGACCAAGAACCGAGGAACGTAGATGTCAGTTATAATTTTTTTTTGGCCAAGAGATGGCAGTTACAATTAATTGATGATAACGTGTAGAATGTTTAAAGTTAAAAAAAAAAATATAGAACCCGAATCTGGAATTAATAATATTTGGAGATTAAGATCTCTCCAGAAGCATTTTTTTTCCTTTTACTTTGATCGCATCCAGAAGCATATTTCTATACATGTTAAAAGTTTACGATATTGATAATTTTTCAGGTTAAAAAATTGAAGATTGAACGTCGTTGTCGTAAGATCAAAGCAAGATCGCAAGGCTTTTGACAACTTCCTAGTACTATCGTAAGATCGAAAGCAAACACTGGCAACTGGCAAGCCGATCGATAATACAACATTTTCTACCAAGTTTTACAAAAGCTACATTATTGCAGAGCTAAGAATTCCGAAGAACTTTAGATATATAATTAATTAATTTATTCTTATTCGTCACTACCGGCGCCGGCAATTATTTCAAACTTTTTATAAACCCCCACTCACAACCACATTCTTCCTCATCACCGATCTTTCTCAGACAACCCCGTCAATGGCAACCTCGTGAGACACTTTACACATTTCAGTTTATATTCTTCATCATTTTCTGAATCAAATATCTCTTGAGCCTTTTCTGATCTGACTTGTTCTCTCTGGGTAATATTCAGAACCGAGCATGTAGTTCGCCCTCCTACGTTGTCTTCCTCCTCCGACCCACCTCCTCTATCTGATGGAACTACCAGGTTCATTCATATGTCTCCATCGTTATATTTATTTTGCTTCCAATACAAGCTCGCAACTTCCCATGCCCACATGTCTGCGTAGTAATATATGTTGGGGTTTCTTTTGATATTATTAGGTTGTACTTTAGTTATGGATGCCCCTTTTCACAACGCGTATGGATTATGAGGAACTATAAGGTTGTTTTTCCATCACTTTCTGCAGTTCAAATATCTTCCATTCTCATCAGATTATATTCATAAGTCGTGGAACTGACTAACCGTTTCTGAACATGAATATTATCAGGGACTACAAGACAAGATCCAGTTGGTTCCTCTCGACCTTCAGGACAAGCCTGCTTGGTATAAAGAGAAAGTCCACCCTGAAAATAAGGTAAGGTTAAAACCTCATCCAATATAGTTATACCTAGTATTTAAAATTCACATATGAAGCTATAATCTTGGTTTGCTTATATATGCTTGTTTCCGTTGTAACAAAGGTGCCATCACTAGAGCATGATGGGAAGGCTATAGCTGAAAGTCTCGACTTGATCAAATACGTGGATGCTAATTTCGAAGGGCCAGCACTACTTCCCGAAGTAAGAGTATTGATTAATTAGCATAATTTGAGCATAACATTAATTAATTCCTCCACTACTTGGTTACTTAAAGTACTGCTAATGATAGAGATTCCATGAATGTTTCAGAACCCAGTAAAGAAGGAAGCTGGGGATCAACTGTTGTCGCACGTTGAAACTTTCACCAGAGGGGTCTTTTCTTCCTTAAAAGGAGATCCAGTAAACGCAACCAGTAAGATCTGCGCCTTTTAATTAAATCGAAGCACATGAATTAATGACACTGAGGATGCAATATGTAGAATAGAGGTGTTAAGCTTCTTGGTCGGTCGTCTGAATCAGGTGCTTCTTTTGATCAAGTGGAGGATGCTCTTGGTAAATTTGATGACGGCCCATTCTTCCTCGGCCAATTTAGTCTGGTAAGATAAAATTCTCATCAGTAGATAATTGCTACTAAATCTTATATTTAGGATTGTAGTATATGATTTTTTTTCCTCTGTTGATTTTTGTAATGTTTTAAAATTTGAATCGGTTTTCATCAGGTGGATGTGGCATATGCTCCATTTATTGAAAGATTCCAAATACTCTTTTCTGAGATATTCAAGCATGATATCACAGCTGGAAGACCTCGACTAGCGGCATGGATTGAGGTACAAACCAACAAATATATGGACGCACACATTACTAATTTAGTATATTTGAAAACTACCTTGTTTGTCATCTGCATCGATCTGTCCATTCATACAACATCGATATTTATTAAACTTGTTTTTGTAGGAGCTGAACAAGTACGATGCTTATAAACAAACGAAAATTGATCCTACTGAGTTTGTTGAGGTTTTCAAGAAGCGCTTTCTGGTATGAATTATAAAAATTTCGTACACAAAGCAATTTTCTTCATGAAATTATTATAGCCTTTCTGCACCCAGAACAAAAAAGAACAGAAAAAATTGCAGTCTTCTTAATCCTTGCTATTACTTAATATTCTCTGTTGTGCAGGCTAAGCAGTGAGAGTGAGATCAACAAGGGATTTGTTTAGTACAATGATAGTCAAATAACAAGAGTTTGTGCTTGAAGTGAATTTACAGTTTGTGAAAACGTTTCTGCAAACGTATGTGAATCAAATGTATAATCTTGAAGTACCTTAAAATAAAGAAACGTGTCTTTCGAAGAAACAATCCGATAACTGTGCTAATTTATATGATTTTGCCTTGTTGTATGAGGAAAAGGTCAGTCCGTGTGTTTTTAATGGATGATGCAACATAAAGATAAGATAGATTATTATAAAAATGTAAGATAATACAATCCAGGAGGATCATTCAAACAAAAGGATTAAATAAGCAATTAGAAGTCAACGCTGATTGAACCTTGAAGAAGGATCCGTTGTCTCTATCTTTTAACAAGTGGTAATGATTAAAATACACTTCATTATTGTCAACCGAAAAAACGCACTTCATTATTACTGCTTCAGATTCTTAATAAATTTTCTAGTTAAGTTTTTTTAAAAAAGATTAAGGAAAATAATAAACTACTTTAGATTATATATATATATATATATTCTAAAAGTCATAATAAATTTTTCCGATATACATTATACTTAGCGATCTTCAAATATTTTTTTGGCCTCCATTTTTCAAGATCGAACTTTGTATAATTCTTTATTTATTGTCCCATGGGAGTAGTGATTAAGCCATTGAAGCGTTGGTTTAGTTCCGAACATAAACATGTCATTTTTATCATCAGGTCAATTTGTTTGATTCTATTTTCTCCTTTATGTTTTTAGAATGGTTTTAGAAAATTGCTTTTTAAAATAAGTTTTGAGAAGGAAAAATTAAGAAATGTTCCAATAATTGTTTTTAAAAAATTGCACTTAAAAACAAAACACATACTACTTAGAACAAAAATTTTCAAATCAGTATGAAGAACTGAGAACGTGAGAAAGAAAGTGACGAGTGCAGCATCAATAGATAAAGAGAGGGAGGACAGCTGAAAAACAATGTAAATGAAACTAAGCACAAAAATATACTGGAGAGCTTGGCCACAAGTGAAAAGAGCAATTAAGAAAAATAGCAAAATAGAACAAAAAATATGGGGCTTATCTGTCTCTGTTTGGATAATTGATAAAAAGTATTACGTTGGAAAATAAATATACTGAGAACGGAGTGGAGCTTCAATGAGAACTTAAGGTTTTAAACTGTCTTTGAGGAGAAAAAAAGGGGTTCTCCAATTTTTCCGAACAAAAACTACAAAAAATGAGAAGAAAACAACCAAAAATTCTTTGGTTCTTTCAGCTTTTAAAAACAGGAGTCTGTTTTTTTTTTTTTTTTAAAAAACCACATTACGAAACAATTTTTTTGTTTTTAAAAAACAAAGAACTTGTTTGCAAAACAAGGAAACAAACAGGACCTAACATGTTGACATTAGTTCCAAAATGTTGAGATAACAGGGAGGATAAATGGATGTTTCCACCCTGTTATCAACCTCCAACATCCATTCATGTTCGCCTCTGTAACAGGCTTAAATCACTCCACACGAGAACAAACTGCCAAGACGATTCGAAAATGGAAGTGGAAGGCAAGTATTACACGTGAATCTGCCTTCTCAAAGAACCATAGTGTACCTTACCACAAGACAATGATGCACACGAACAAAAGGACAAGGTCTATATATTGATAATTTTTCAAAATGGTAACATGGGAATGCATAAAGCTAGCTCTATATAGTATATATATAAGCGCGCAATTCAAGAATTGCTAAGGACCACCGGATAGTTATTAGTTAATTTCCATGATAATTGATGAATGAGGTCATTGACGGACAAATAGGGTAACTGGTTCCTGAACATTTTGGTTTACATTCATCAATTTTTTAAAAATGCATTAAAATTTAAGAAACATGCACATACGTATTATTGACCGAGTAGCCATTGACTGACATTCACATACGTCACTGCTTGCGATTTCAATGGGCCAACTCGCTGTATAAAATGTGGACATTGATGAATGTAGACCTCATTCTGCATCAGATTACCTCCTCTACCATCCCCTCCAAGTGTAGGACTTCCCCGGAAAACGAGATCAATGGCAACTGCGTAAGGCATTTCTTCATTCACTTTCTCTACCATTAGAATAATTTCACCTTCTTTCTTACGCTTTCTTCTCTTTCGATGTTTTCAGGAGCGTCGACGAAGTGAAGCCTCCCACCTTAACTTCCACTTCCGATCCCCCTTCTCTCTTCGACGGAACCACCAGGTTCGTTTATCCATTATGTGTATCTGTGTGTGCTCGCGCGTGCATGCATGCATGCATGCATTTATTTGGTATCTGATCATCGTCCGATTTTACCCTAATTTTCTATGTATCTGCTTCTGTCGTCGGTCACATGTTAATTATGTTTAGTTTGGACATCCTCTTAGGTTGTACATCAGTTATGGGTGCCCGTTTGCACAACGGGTATGGATTGCTAGGAACTGCAAGGTCCTTTTCTTTACCCTCTCCCCTTTTGTTTAATTTTCTTTTCTTGTCTGGTGGCTTTGTTTCTAGTTCTCTTTGGACGCAGCATCTTTGTCTGTTTGTTTATTTATTTGTTCGTTTGGTTGTTTTAATTGGAATCGTGGCCTGCTTTAGTGATTATTCTATTCAGTGGAAGCCATTATTTCTCTTTTCTGATTAGCGATCGTATTGTTCAAAATACAGGGACAACAAGACAATATCAAACTGGTTCCTATAGACCTTCAAAACAGGCCTGCTTGGTACAAGGAGAAAGTCCACCCTGGGAATAAGGTGCTTAGCTTGGTACAAGCTCTTTCATTTGTTTAACCATGGCGAGCCCATTCACCATGTCTCTCTGCTTGTATATAGGTGCCATCACTGGAGCACAACGGCAAGGTTTTGGGAGAAAGTCTTGATTTGATCAAATATGTTGATGCCAATTTTGAAGGGCCGGCTCTGTTTCCCAATGTAAGAACTGAGAACTGGACAGTCTATTATTGTCCATGATGATTGATGACCCAGTCCCCTTTCCCAACCCCTCTTTTCTACTTACCAGTAGTAATGCTGAGAAAGACATTTTTCAGGATCCTGCGAAGAAAGAGTTTGGTGAGCAGTTGTTGTCATATTGTGATACATTCACCAGGGATTTGCACTCCTCATTGAAAGAAGAAGATCCTGTAAAGCAAAACAGTATGATCTACGTTTATATATAATTCACACTTTGGACTGTTATTCTAATTAAATTAAATGGGCCGTTAAGATTGACAATTTTTACCAGGTCATTCTTTTGATTACTTGGAGAATGCTCTTGGAAGATTTGATGACGGACCTTTCTTCCTTGGCCAATTTAGTGGGGTGAGTTGAACTCAGGAGTCCTGGAGTTTTCTTCTTGAACCCTATTGGGATGGATTCCTTATTGTAGGCCGAAGAAAGCTTAATGTGATAACATAAAGGATTAATGTAGTCTTAAGTTGACTCGAAACTTTGGTGTCATCTAATTGTACGTAAGAATGAAGCTGTAATCCCCTGTGATTTACAAATTACTTTGACCATCAGGTGGATGTGGCCTATGTTCCATTCGCTGAAAGATTCCAAATCGTCTTCTCCGAGGTTTTCAAACATGATATTACTGCAGGAAGGCCCAGACTCGGAGCATGGTTTGAGGTACGCTGGAGCTTGTCCTGTTAGGCAATCTATTCTTTGATTGTTCTTTTCCTTGCTCCAAAAGCTCCTTTGCTTTCGTTTCTAACATGAATTGATTATCATAATCTGCAATCTGAACTTGAAGTTATTACTTTCCTCATCCGCTCTGCAGCAGCAAGTGGGAGCAGAAAGGTTCAATTGTAGTTAGCCCTCGTGGAATTTGATAGAAGGCCTGATTATCAGTTGCTTCAGATATATTGGTTTCAAAATATATATATTCATTTAAGGAAAATCATGTGTCTTTCGCAGGAGCTGAACAAAATGGATGCGTATGTGAAGACGAAAGCTGATCCTCAGGAAACCCTGGACATTTTCAAGAAACGTATTTTGGTACTATGAATGAATTAAATATCATCCCTTCCTTTGATGCCGCACTTCCTCTTCACCATTTTGTTAATACTTTCACATTTCTTCTTTGCAGGCACAAAAGTGAACAACGAAAGGCAGCAGACGGCTAAGCTGAAGAATATGGCTACCATATAGTGTCATTTTTCAATCTAATCTGGATCTGTTTATCTGGACGAAATAAATAAATGTTGTAGCTATCTATGTATTCGCACCAGCTTATGATCAGCTGTGTCCGTATCATTATCGCATGAAATGATAGATCTTATATGTTTTGCGTATGCCAATGGAGTTGTTGATATAAAACGGGGAGATTGCATGCTTTTTTATTCCGTTTCTTTTGGTTTAGCCATATCTTGATGTCTGGATTTCTTTTTTCTTTTTCCTTCTCTGCTTATGGACAATATAATATTAAATGCCTCAAAATTATTTTAGCAGCATTATTTTAATTTGAGTTAGTTTATTTTAGATATATTTAGTTTAAAATCAGAAGATCGGTCTAACGAACAGATATAATACACCAAACTGAATAAAGGAAGATAAATAAATTATTTAATAGTAATATATATTACATTATCTTTCTAAAATACAATTATATTTTAATTAATTTATATCTAATGTAAATTAATTTGAAAAAAAGTAATAACTATAAATACGTATTTAACTTTTTTAAATTACATAAATTAGTCGACAGTAACATAGGCGGCAATAATTATTTGGCGCCTTGCTTGGGAATTGCGGGGAACACGTGGCGTGTAATTCTGATACTAATAATAAGCAAATAAGCAATAACTAACGAATGCTAAAGGACGTAGTGGCCATTCAGCAGGATTTCTGTCACGCAGAAAAAACATGGACTGCCGTTTTGTCCTCCGAATCTAACTCATTTAAAATCCTAATCTGCTACGGCGGGAAAATAAATCGCAATCTTCCTTCTTTTGCGCGCAATCGGATTTATATTCGCTAAAACGAATCGAAAACTGCGGACTTAGTTTCAGTTTCCTCCATAACTTCGAGCCCAAGACGGATGCGCGCGCGAACGCAAAATTGGTTACCTGCCATATTCACGCGTCCTGATACCCTAAACTAATGCAAATCCTTGGATCGTAATCGGAAATTTTCGCTGGGAACTTTGATTGTATTCTGACTCCTCTCCAGAATGGGCGAAGCTCTTCGTAGCAGCTAATGTTCATGTGA
Source organism: Vachellia collinsii (assembly GCA_006871305.1). Taxonomy (NCBI): domain Eukaryota; kingdom Viridiplantae; phylum Streptophyta; class Magnoliopsida; order Fabales; family Fabaceae; genus Vachellia; species Vachellia collinsii. Next base: position 13,433 of record QFDD01114641.1, read on the forward strand.
ACTAAGAATACTAAACATTCATTTTAATGTCAACAGTAAATTTTGAGACTAGAGAACTAATTTTTGGAAAAATTATTATCTCTTTCTCATAAAATTTTGCAGGATACAATTCATTATGTGAGGCTTGACGTTAATAAAAGAAACTTGATATATCGTGGCTCTGAAATCTGAAGTGCTGTTGCATTCTTAGTTTGGTTCAGCCATGGGCAGCAGAACCGCAAGCGTTCATGGGGTATATTGTTGTCTTTTTTGAGTAAGCGCTTATTGGCGATAGATTGCAGGTAGTTTCTATTGTAAAGAAACTCGTATTTACCCAGCAGCCTCCATTTCCTTTTGATCTCCCGATATTTCGTACATCGTTCATAGATTCAATCATTTTCACTAGAATTTACAGTCTTCCGGTGATATGCGAACTTGTTTTGTTTATTGGTACTGTCTTCCTTCTTTTCTTCCATGAAAACGATCTAGTACACATGTATTTCTGCAGGGATTCATATGGCTTTGCGTTAAGAACTCAACACGCACAAACGTACAGAGAGTATGCTTCTATCTTCAAGGTTCTTATTACCTTTTTTTTTTTTGGGTGTTGTTCTGCTACTTCAGTCTAAATATTTAACACTTGTTTGAAGAACTTTTGTCTTTCTTTCTTTCTTTTTTTTGTATACCATCGCATGAATAGAGACAAAAATGCAGACAAGCTCCCGCATTAAAATTACTTTACTTCTCCCTATTTCTTGTTTTTCAACTTATTTTTCTGAAAAAAAAAAAGTTGAAGAGTTACATCAAAAGCATATAAGCATGCACTACGACCTGATCAAGTTATTGTTAATGTGCTGGAAAAATATGCATTTTTCTGTCTAAAATTCTCCATCATTTCTTTGTTTTCACTTACATTTTAATAATATAATAAATATATCATGCTTTAAATGAAATTAGGTTGCATTTGTGCTTCCTGAGCTTATTTTTCTTCGAAGTTAAGTAACATAATAACCTAGCTGATTTACAAATTGCAACATACAAATGAATTTGGAAGCTGTCTTTCAAGTTAGTGGAGGGTTGATTTTGTTTTTGCTTTTGGCACCTCAAACATACAACGGAGGCTTTCAGTTGACTCTTTAATGCGGTTGCAAGTGGTCTGATATAATTTTTGCAACTAGTGATCATACCTCTTTAACTCTATGGGTATGTTTGGGAATAGCTTTTTTAAGTCATTTTATGCAATTCAAGGTAAGTATGTGAGAGAAATTTTGTTTCGACTTACGTAAAAGTGTTTTTTAAGTGATTGCCAAACAAACCCTATATAAACGCTTGGTATACATATTAAGTTATCAATGTCTTAAACCGTACAAAGTACATATCCTTATTGTTTTCCAGTTTTCCAACTCTGCTGGCTGCACCTTGTGCTGTAAACCAAAACATAGTTTCTCATGAGATAGAGAAGATATTTTTTATTTTTTGGGTGGCTGGGTGGGGAATACATTGATGGTAACTTTGAATTCTTTCTTGGTGGTAATCATTTGCGTTGTCATCATAGGCCATTGTTGAAAACATTTGCAGGCAACGAACTTCTTTGCCGGTTTATTGCTGCTTCTTATGCCTGAAGAAAGTGCCTTTTGGTAGGTTTGAGAAACTTACACTGTTACTCTCTGTAGCATAGATGGCTCTCTACACTCTAGCAACAATGCCTATAGCTTGAAAATAAATAATATTTCTGAACAGACTGGTAACCCTTTCAAGCAAATGCATCCATAAATTTTATCGTTTGGCAGACCTTAAGTACAATATTCGGAGCACAGTTGACCTTGTAAATATGAGTTCTAATGTTTTCTTACGCCCAGTACGTGATTTAACTTGGAATTGTTAGCTTATCAATTCTAGTTGGATTTCTCAGGGCATTGGTGGGCATTATTGATGATTATTTTGACAGCTGTTATACAGAGGAAATGATAGAATCTCAGATTTAGTTCTACTAGCTCGCATTTTAAAATCATATCTTTTTTTTACTCAATTGGTATTTCATGTTTGTTTCATGGTTACAGTATAGAGGACTTAGTGATTCCCTATGGCAGTCAATGAAGCTTTTGTTTTGTCAGGTGGGCCAGTTGGCTTTTGAGGAATTGGTGCGCGAAAGACTTCCAACGCTGGGTTTGTAATTGCTATATCTGTTTAATAATCGTTTCGTTTGCATATGAAGCAGCTTGCATCGATATTTTATTCTATTGTCACAATGTCACCTTTGTTGCAGCGAACCATTTTGGATTACTTGGGAGGGCAAGTGACGTGGATTTCCGGGCCTTGGTTTCTTTCAACCTTTGTGAACACGCTCCCTTGGGAAAGCGGTGAGATTTATGCGGGGTATTTTTTTTTTTTTTGGTTCTCACAAAATTACAGAATTGGCTTTGAACTTGTTATATCTTAAAGCATGTTACCTTACGCTGGCCTACTTTCAACATGTTTATTAATCAATTCTGAAAATCAATTTCACATAAATCGAGATAAAACTCTCTCATATACTTATCTCGAATTGTGTAAAATCACTTTTCAAACTAAGGTTTTGTTACTTCCCAAACAAACTATTTATCTATAGTTCATCGAGTCTGGGATGTGCTGCTATTTGAAGGGAATCGTGTCATGTTATTTCGAACAGCACTTGCCCTAATGGAGTTATATATGGTAGAGAGTTGTGTTCTCCAATGTGCGAGTCAAATGTTAGGTGTACATAAATGAAGTTTATTCCCAATCAAGTTTTAATATAATAGCAATTTATTATGTCGTGTCCGAGGTTCTTCATTAGTTGCAACAAAAAGATGCAGGTGATGCACTCACACGTTTACAGTCACTTGTTGGATCGCGCACGGAGTTAAACAAGCACAAACTTACCGCTATCGCGCGCGGAGGCTCGAACAGTGTAGCCACATTCAAGAAGTCCCATGAAGGGCCAAGAACCAACAAACCCGAAAGCCCCGGTGACACAAACGATCTTGGATATTGAATAAGAATCCATAATGCTCCTCTTATGGGTGTGTGAACGCGATCGATCACAAAGAACAAGTGATCGATGGAGAGATTTTAACTAGGATGAATGAGAAAAATCAAACGGGTGTTAGGCAGTGACATTTTTATAAGTACATATAGAGATTTTAGCTCAGAGGGTACGAGAGAACTCATGAACTATATATATATATATATATATATCAAGTTTTTTTTGGGGGGGGGGGGGGGGGGATAGTTTTTAGTAGTAAAGTAATGGTTTGGGTTTGAATCATGCGAGCTCCCTGACGGTTTGTGAATGTTAGGTTGAGCAGCAGCAACTCTCTCCTTAATAGTCCAGGCAGCCACTTTACTTAATACCATTTTTTATAGGCCTCCAACCACTAGTGTAATCTTAATCTTACCCCTATTTGGATGGGGAGAAAATGGAGGAGGAAAGATGACTAAGAGAAAATGAGAAGATAAATGAGTTTTTCCTATTTGAATGTGGGAGAAAATATGAGGGGAAATAAAAGTTGGTGAGAAAATGTGAAAAAAAAAAAACCATTTTTTCTTTACATACCCTTGTTCAATTCTTCATTATCTAAACTATTAATTTGTTGTTTTCTACATTCAGATGCTTATGCATACATAACTCAGCAAATAGAACTAAGTAAAT
>QFDD01114642.1:0-18064 GCA_006871305.1 Vachellia collinsii
GGGGAGAAAATGGAGGAGGAAAGATGACTAAGAGAAAATGAGAAGATAAATGAGTTTTTCCTATTTGAATGTGGGAGAAAATATGAGGGGAAATAAAAGTTGGTGAGAAAATGTGAAAAAAAAAAAACCATTTTTTCTTTACATACCCTTGTTCAATTCTTCATTATCTAAACTATTAATTTGTTGTTTTCTACATTCAGATGCTTATGCATACATAACTCAGCAAATAGAACTAAGTAAATTAGAAATTCACGTCATCATGTTCACTTACCTCATTGCATCATAAATCGGTTTGAATAGTTCATAAGGTGATACATACCACAAACTGAATAGCGAAGGAAATGTGTGATTCAAAGGGCTGTAAGCTACGGCCAAGAACAGAAGCAGCCTGAAAAAGACGTCTCATTATGAAAGCTTAATCTTCACTGCATTGTATCAAAGAAAGGTCACAATATATAGATGAACTAGATAGAATAGACTCCAGCAATAACACATTTGACTAAGGCAGCTAAAACTCTCCAAACTCCCTGCCCCTCCACACATGTGCATGGAAAAAAAAGACATAATTAATAAGGACAGCAAATTTTGTTTCATTAAAGTGAGGGCACAAGTTGGAGCTAAAAGTAATGACCAAGGCTTCGTAGTTTACAAAAATGCAAAAAACCCAGACAAATTAAATGGAAATGGTCTAAATCTTCAATAAACATTTGAAATGGAGACAGAATACTGCCAAAACTAACATGCTTGAACAAGAAAAAGTTCGTGCTAGACATATTCAAGATAAACAGAAATTTCAAATCAAACTTTACCTTTTTTTTCCAAAATGCTTCTCAAAATAAGAAGTCTAGAAATTTTTATCAATAGAACAGTTTTTTTTTAGATAGAGTAAATTTTATTTTATTAATATGAAAGGAAGATAACAAGAGAAAGGAGATATGATATCCTGTAAGACAAGATGAATGAAAAGAGAGAGCAATACAGCCACTCCATGACAGTAAAGCAAGAGAATGCTCCAATTCTCTGGGTGTCTACAAAGAAGTTTATTGAAAGGAATCATGCGATGAACAGCAAAGAGATGTCAAAGACGGAATGTCACAATGCAAACTTTTAGGCAAAATTTTCCCTTCAAATTACAAATATTCCCCTCCTGCCAAAGACAGCAAGGGTTAGATACAGAGCACGGATATAGCAGTTCACTATTCACAATCTAGCCAAAAACTCTGAACTGAATGAATCAAAAGAAAATGCTTCAAATTTTAAGGGCATGCCTAAGAATCACTAAACACACCAAAGAGCTTATTTCACAGTTAACTAGCAAATGGGTAAAGCAAATGAGAGTGCATTTTTGAACAAGAGAAAAACATCACACAAATGTCAGGAGACAACCTTGTTAGACCAGCAAATCTGCAACACAACATTTATTTTTTTAACGAAAGGCACTGCAAAATATTATTAGCATCAATCTAATTGAATATGCACCACAAATGAATGACTTGACTTTGGAAGGGACCTTAACAGATGTCTATAATTGATTGCAGTCCTTCACTGTTTCATGTTTACATGTATATGATGTATTTTATGTTTATATTCTGACCAATGGGAAATGAAACTTGCTCAAAGTAATTTGACAGGCAATTTTAGTTTTAGAGATTGTGCATCACGATCCCATCTACAACTTCGGCCATTTCAAAACAACTAGCAAAATATACCACATCCAACCCTGAACCTAGATGTAAGCTGAAAGCATTTGGTTATCAAGGAAGCACAAACAACATTTGCCACACCATTTGTAAACATTGTCTGGTGTACCTCTCGCACATTTCCGATAATTGGCAGAATCTGTGAAAGAACGCCTTTCCCACGGGGAATGAACTGCATTGAAGTAACAGGTTTAGGAGGTAGAAAAAATCAGTGCTTGGTGCAGAACTGAACCCACCCACCCCAAAAGACAAAATAAACTTGGAAATTGTAACTACTGGAAAAATTCAAGAGACAATTTACTTACGGTCAGAAGGAGCTAATTCTGCAAGAATTTGGATCATAGCTGGTACAGCTGAAGTTGGCCCTGATAAATGAAGATAAACCTCTTCCATCATCTGCAATTCCAATTCAAGAGAGAGGCAGGCGAAGGAGAGAGTTTAGAATCCAGGACAAAGTAGGATAAGTGAAATAAAATGAAGAATAACAAATAGAAACCACTAATATTGCCTACAAAGCTGAAACAAAAAGTTCGATAATTCAATTTTTTGGGTAACATAAAGGAGATGATATTTTAGCACGTACAAAATGTTCAGATCTAATTCCTGCGATGAAATATTAGACGAAAATCAAGAGGTATAGATATAAAACAGGGATTTCATTAATTAATATCCAAAGATATTCCAGATCTCCATCTAACAATTTTTTTTTTTGAGGAAATTACTATAGAATCTTAAGTAAAAGAATTAATATCAGTTAGGTTCCATTGGTAAGTCAAAGAGCACAATTGACAAATGAAGTAGTTATCATTAATAACCTTTGGGAACCTTAATGATATTAATTCTCTTACTTGGTACCTACAGTGATTTTCCCTTTCTTCTTTCTACCCGTCTCCTCTATCCATTTAGCCATGTCTTTTTGTTCAATATTAAAATAGAGAATATCTAAAAGTCGTTTTAATAAAATAAACGCCGAGACAATAGCTCACTAGGTCAGGTAAATGCTAGCCTACAGCAACAAATAGGCTCGTTGCTGCTTGTAGCCAATCAGAATTGAGTTACTGCACAAGAAGCACAGGAACTAGTCATGTATAACCATTAGGTAAAGGCAGAATTTAATGAATCCATTAATTAAAATGTCCTAAGATAACTGTCGTAACAAGAAAATGATACACAAGAGACGAACTTATAACGCTATACAGAGGATAAGAAAATCATTTTATATCCATAGTGGAAAGACCGAAAAAAGTTGATATCCAAGAGTACTCTGGTAAAATTCTACCAAACCTCAAAATTGAATGTGTTTACGACTAGTGCCACGCTGACATAAACTATACGTAGGAGGTGAAAATTGGCTATTATGAGCGAGGACAATCGTAAAACAGATTCAAGTTAGCACAACATTCATAGACATCCAAATTGCAGATTTCAAAATGTAAAGCATTCGATAGCAACAGCATGAAAAAGGCCTAGAAAATCAACGGCTGGAATTCATAAAATGTCATTATATACCGCAAGCCATGGCATTCAAGCAGCAATAACCGAATTTTCCTGAATGAAAACAGAGACCTTAGAGGGTATAATCTCAGAGGTAGCAATCTTCGATAGCTTTGCCATAAAAATATTTTATCAATTTCTCTTCTGCATAGCGCTCGAACTCCATATGCCATCACTTGAAAAATTTCTGCCATGTTTCCGAATCGCCGAAACATCCAAATCACAAACGAAAGGAAATACTTAACATTACCGTCCTTGAACTTCTCTTTCGTTAGCAATTTCAACAAAATGTAGATAAAAATTAAGAAGTACCCCACGTCCACCTCGGGATTCCATCGCGTAGCACTCAAGAACTAGGAGTGGATTCCTGCAAATACAATGGCATAAGATTCGAATTGCGGTGGAATACGGTGACAGAATAAACAAATGGCAGTGTTGTATAGAGAGTTAATCACAAGGCAGCTATGTCTTTGAGGGAGGCCACGATGTAGGCCGCTCTGACTCTGACGAGGAAAGAATCATCGGTCAGTAACGACACGAGAACCAGGACGGCCTTTGAGTGAAACAGATCAAAGACTGAGGAGTAATTTAACGAGCATAGAAGAAACGTTCGTACAAAGAAGCTATTATGCAAGTGTTGCGTGATGATCACACATAAATGAGGGCACCATGGCGGTGCAATGCCATTGCGTTTTTTTCACGACGGAAGCTGGGAAAGAGAGCCTTTTTTGGCCCACGCTAAAAGAGGGTCCGGTTAATCAATCGTCAACGTATATAATAAAATGTAGTAACATGCACCTTTATCTTTTACCAAAAAAAATAATACGCTGTGCATCCATAACAAGGATTAAAATTTTGGTTTAAAAAATGTATTAAAAAATACTCATAAAGGCTCAAGATAATTATCAAATTAATTATTACAAAATAATGCGCTGTCCATCCATTATTTTATGACATTTAATTTGATAATGATTGTTAGCCTTTATTAGTAATTTTTTTAAAAATCAAAATTTTAATGCATGTTTCCAAATTTATGGGTGCACAGGGTATTATTGTTTTGTAAAAGATAAATGTTACTAAATTTTATTATATGGTTGAGACATTGATTTTTTTTTTTATTAGTTGGACATCCTTCAACCATTTGCAAAACAAACAAAAGATTAATTATCACAAAATTTAGAAATTTAAATTTAATTATATTTTGTTTTATAATAACAACAAAGTATTGTCCTATTTTTATAATAATATAACATTTTAATTAATTTTTTTATTTTATAATTTAACATTTTAATGAAAATTTTATGAAAATATGAAAGAAGCCCCTCTCCCGTGGTTCCAGTACCTTCTCCAACCAACATGGAAAAGTTTCCAAGGCCGAGGCACCATTCACTTCACATACGTCACTGCTTGCGATTTCAATGGGCCAATTCCTTGTATAAAATGTGGACCTTGATGGATGTAGACCTCATTCTGCATCAGATTACCTCCTCTGCCATCCACTCCAAGTGTAGGATTTCGCCGGAAAAGGAGATCAATGGCAACTGCGTAAGGCATTTCTTCATTCACTTTCTCTACCATTAGAATAATTTCACCTTCTTTCTTACGCTTTCTTCTCTTTCGATGTTTTCAGGAGCGTTGACGAAGTGAAGCCTCCCTCCTTAACTTCCACTTCGGATCCCCCTTCTCTCTTCGACGGAACCACCAGGTTCGTTTATCCATTATATATATGTGTGCATGCATTTATTTGGTATCTGATCATCGTCCGATTTTACCCTAATTTTCTATGTATCTGCTTCTGTCGTCGGTCACATGTTAATTATGTTTAGTTTGGACATCCTCTTAGGCTGTACATCAGTTATGTGTGCCCGTTTGCACAACGGGTATGGATTGCTAGGAACTGCAAGGTCCTTTTCTTCACTCTCTCCCCTTTTGTTTAATTTTCTTTTCGTGTCTGGTGTCTTTGTTTCTAGTTCTCTTCTGACGTAGCATCTTTGTTTATTTATTTATTTGTTTGTTTGGTTGTTTTAATTGGAATCGTGGCCCGCTTTAGTGACTATTTTATTCAGTGGAAGACATTATTCCCTCTTTTCTGATTAGCAATCGAATTGTTTAAATACAGGGACAACAAGACAATATCAAATTGGTTCCTATAGACCTTCAAAACAGGCCTGCTTGGTACAAGGAGAAAGTCTACCCTGAGAATAAGGTGCTTAACTTGGTACAAGCTCTTTCATTTGGTTAACCATGGCGGGCCCATTCACCATGTCTCTCTGCTTGTATATAGGTGCCATCACTGGAGCACAACGGCAAGGTTTTGGGAGAAAGTCTTGATTTGATCAAATATGTTGATGCCAATTTTGAAGGGCCGGCTCTGTTTCCCAATGTAAGAACTGAGAACTGGACAGTCTATTATTGTCCATGATGATTGATGACCCCTGTCCCCTCTCCCAACCCCTCTTTTCGACTTGCCAGTAGAGTAATGCTGGGAAAGACATTTTTCAGGATCCTGCCAAAAATGAGTTTGGGGAGCAGTTGTTGTCATATTGTGATACATTCATCAGAGATGTGTACTCTTCATTGAAAGAAGAAGATCCTGTAGAGAAAACCAGTAAGATCTAAGTTTATATATAATTCACACTTTGGACTGTTATTCTAATTAAATTAAATGGGCCGTTACGATTGACAATTATTACCAGGTCATTCTTTTGATTATTTGGAGAATGCTCTTGGAAAATTTGATGACGGACATTTCTTCCTTGGCCAATTTAGTGGGGTAAGTTGAACTCAGGAGTCCTGGAGTTTCCTTCTTCAACCCTATTCGGATGGATTCCTTATTGTAGGCCGAAGAAAGCTTAATGTGATGAAATGAAGGATCAACGCAGTCTTAAGTTGACTCGAAACTTTTATCATCTAATTGTATGTAAGAATGTAGCTGTAATCCTCTGTGATTTACAAATTAATTTGACCATCAGGTGGATGTGGCCTATGTTCCATTCGCTGAAAGATTCCAAATCGTCTTCTCCGAGGTTTTCAAACATGATATTACTGCAGGAAGGCCCAAACTCAGAGCATGGTTTGAGGTACCCCGGAGCTTGTCCTGTTAGGCTATTTATTCTTTGATTTTTCTTTTCCTTTCTGGAAAAGCTCCTTTGGTTTCCTTTCTAATATGAATTGATTATCATAATCTGCAACCTGAACTTGAAGTTAATTTCCTTATCCGCTCTGCAGCTGCAAGTGGGAGCAGAATGGTTCAATTTTAGTTAGCTCTCGTGGAATTTGATAGAAGGCCTAATTATCAGTTGCTTCAAATATATTGGTTTCAAAATATATATATATTCATTTAAGGAAAATCATGTGTCTTTCGCAGGAGCTGAACAAAAATGATGCGTATGTGACGACGAAAGCTGATCCTCAGGAAATCCTGGACATTTTCAAGAAACGTTTTTTGGTACTATAAATAAATTATATATCATCCCTTCGTTTGATGCCGCACTTCCTCGTCACCATTTTGTTAATACTTTCACATTTCTTCTTTGCAGGCACAAAAGTGAACAACGAAAGGCAGCAGACGGCTGACCTATAGAATATGGCTACCAGTGTGTCATTTTTCAATCTAATCTGGATCTGTTTATCTGGCCAAAATAAGTAAATAAATTTCGTAGCCAAGGATTCGCATCAGCTTATGATCAGCTCTGTATTCGTATCATTATCACATGAAATGACAGATCTCATATGTTTTGCGTATGCCAATGGAGTTGTTGATATAAAATGGGGAGATCGCATGCTGTTATATTCCGTTTCTTTTGGTTTAGCTATATCTTGATGTCTGAATTTCTTTTTTCTTTTTCCTTCTCCGCTTACCGCTTTAATTTTCTATCAACTATTCAATTATGGACAATAGAATATTAAATGCCTCAAATTATTTGAATTAGTTCATTTTAGATATATTTAGTTTAAAATCAGAAGATAAGTCTAAAAAGAGAGAATTCATTTAACATATATAGTATATCAAATTGAATAAGGAAGATAAATAAATTATTTAATAGTAATACATATTACATTATCTTTCTAAAATACAATTATATTTTAATTTATATCTAATGTAAATTAATTTGAAAAAAAAGTAATAATTGTAAATACGTATTTAACTTCTTTAATTTACATAGATAGTAATAATTAGGAAAAATTTTAGAAAAAGTCCTTTAAATATAACATAGGATAATTCAGAGTTTTCGATTTTTATAATCTCAAATTAATATCCGGGATCAAATTAAAATTTTGAAATTTTTTAAAAAAAAGATGATATTATCCTTCTTGTTTTAAAATGTGAGGACTTATTTTTCTACGGTCCCATATTTAGTCATCCACTTCTCCATGGCATCGTTTCTTTGAGAGCCTCAGTCCTCCGACGTCAATTATTTTCTTTTTTCCTCTTTTTCATGCTTCCTATTCAATCGAAAAAAAATAAAGAAATGAAAGACAGAAGGAGGAGGATGAACTTCACATCCTCAACCCTCGTTCAGATGGTTGAGAATGAGAGAGTTGAGAGCTCTCTTAATAAAAAAAAACTCGCACCCTCAACTTTCATTCGAATGAGTTGAAAATGGGAGAATTTTTTTGTTGTTGTCTTATTCAAATGAAGCCTCTCCTTTTTCGAATGAGGCCTTTCCTTTTCGACTATTGAAGAGGAGAGACCTCATTTGAATGAGGCAAAAAAAAAAATTGAGGATGAAATATTTATTTATTTATTTATGCTTATTTCGAATGAAGATTTTCATCTCACAATTAAGAAGGAAAGACCTCATTCAAATGAGGTAGAAAAAAAAAATCCTCTCATACTCAGCTCATTCTAATGAGAGCCAAGGATGAAAGGATTTATTTGTCTGAATCTGGTTCTATCTCCAGCTTCAACAACGCTCTTGTTTCTTCCGCCTTTCCAACAAGTTCAGGTCGGGCATGGACTTCTTCCTGAACGTCAAGGTGCTGCGCCTCAGCAGCCACCATGAGAAGTACCTCCTTGCCAATGTAAATATTTGAAGCACAGTTGACCATGTAAATATGAGTTCTTGTGTTTTCTTACGCACAATGCTTGATTTAACTTGGATTTATTAGCTTATCAGTTTTAGTTGGATTTCTCAGGGCATTGGTGGGCATGATTGATGATTATTTTGAAGGCTGTTACAGAGGAGATGATAGAATCTCAGGTTTAGTTCTACTAGCTCGACCTTAAAAATTATATCTCTTTATTTTTTTCGCAATTGGTATTTCACGTTTGTTTCATAGTTACAGTATTGTGGGACTTAGTAATTCCCTATGGCAGTCATAGAAAATTTTGTTTTGTCAGGTGGACCAGTTGACTTTTGAGGAATTGGTGCGTGAAAGATTTCCAAGGCTGGGTTTGTAATTTCTAGATCTGCTTAGTAATCCTTTCGTTTGCATATGAAGCAGCCTGCATCGTTATTTTATTCTATTGCCACTTTTGTTGCAGCGAACCATTTGGATTACTTGGGAGTGCAAGTGACGTGGATTTCTGGGCCTTGGTTTCTTTCAATCTTCGTGAACACGCTTCCTTGGGAAAGCGGTGAGATTTATGCGGGGTATTTTTTTTTTTTTTTTGGTTCTCACAAAATTACAGAATTGGCTTTGAACTTGTTATATCTTAAAGCATGTTACCTTACACTGGACTACTTTATCTATAGTTCATAGAGTCTAGGATGTGCTGCTATTTGAAGGGAATCGTGTCATGTTATTTTGAACAGCACTTTCTCTAATAGTTATATATATGGTACAGAGTTGTGTTTTCCAATGTTCGAGTCAAATATTAGGTGTACATAAATGAAGTTTATTCCCAATCAAGTTTTAATATAATAGCAATTTATTATGTCTTGTCCTAGGTTCTTCATTAGTTGCAACAAAAGATGCAGGTGATGCACTCACGTTTATAGTCACTTGTTGGGTCAACATTTGACAGCAGCCAGCTAGTCTTTACTGCTTGCATGGGTTTTCTAGCATTGACTGAGGCGAGATTGCAGGAACTGAGAGATAAACATCGGTCATCTGTATTAGTTGTCTTGGAGTAAAGGTCAAAAAAGGGACGCGTTTCAAAGGATTCAAAAGGAGTTGCATCTAAACTGTGCAGTTTCAAGCGTGAGCCAGGATCTATGGTAGAAGAAAGGAAAACCACTGATGAGGAAAAATCACATTTGAAGCCTCAACCTTCTAATTCGAATGAATTGCGTAGTTCAGAAGGTGAATCTTCCAGATCTTCAGGAACAGGTTGCCTCCTTTAGACCCCACTACCAATATTTTTTTAATTTATATTCATCCACCACTATTTTTTCCCTAGTTATATCCACCATTTCATTTTATGTTGCCTATCTATCAGCTGCATGTAGTTTGGTGGGTAGTGCCACGGTCCACAACAGCATTAATCAAAAACACATTCCTCATGAACGTCCAAGATTCTGGAGACATGCTATCCTCTAGTCTTCCTCCTGGGCCAAATTATATTTTATAGTTCTCATAAATAGTCGTTCTGGTATAATTGATTCATGCACAACTCATTGTAAGTTTCAATCAGGTGGTTTGGTTGAAGGTTGAGTTATGCAGATTGATTGAGGAGAAAAGAGCTTCTGTGCTCAGGTTTGTTTTTCTTTGGTGCTTCTATTCTAGAGCTTTTTCTGTCGATGATGATCAATTCGCTTTTTCAGCCCATTGTTTATGTTCAGAAGAGTTTTCTTAGACAATAATTTCTGATGAGTTAAGGTTTTGAAAAATGTATCAGTTGACAATCTTTGTAAAACATTGCATTCAGCGTTGCTTCATGTTCATTTTTGTATTTTTCTTCTTGTCCCCCCTTCTTCCCCCATCTTTTATTTCTTATTTGGATTTAAGAAAAAATAGTTGAGGATATTCTAGTTTTTCTTTTCTGTTTAATTATTCATATTTCAAATCTATTATCATGTTGTTTGAGAACTGATGTGTCCTGTTGGTATTCAAGATAGTGCGAATCCAAAAAAAAAAAGATTCCAAAAACTCACAGTTATTCCAAAACATACGCATTCCAAGAATGTTAAACAAAGGTTAACGATTCACTTGAACCATTGAACACAGAAGAACAAGGACTCTAAGTGTTGAAAGACGCTACAAGGATAATCAAGCCTTAATAAGTCTGTTAGTTCAATGAAAAACTTTGGAGAAAATCTACTCTAAGTCTGAACTTGTAAGAATGCAATTCTTTAACTCAAGAACATAATCTATCATCTCATAATCTACATCAAAAATGATGAGTACGATGTATTTATAAAAATTATATTCTGAAATTCTATCCTAAAAATATGAAATTCAATCTAAAAACTAAAAAGATAAAATTCAAATTTTGAAACTGATATCTATCCTAAAAATATAGGGATAAGGATATTCAAAAGAATATCTTTTATCTAATTCAAAATACAAATTTTCGCATAAAAGAAATAAGTAAAAAATAATCAGCAATTTAGGCCCAAATGAGTCATTCTATGTTTGCCAATCAATTCTCAAAAGCAATTTCACGCAAGTCGAGACAAAACTCTCTCACATACTTACCTTGGATTCTGTGGAACCAAGGTTTGAAACCTAGGTTTTGTTACTTCCCAAACAAGATAGACTGTAGGTCCATTTTTAACCCAAATTAAATTAATGACGTCATTGTAGTCTTCTTTCTCATGTATTGATCCAAATGTTATATGTTTTGTTAAAACCTCTTTCACAAGCTTATTTAATACCTCCTTAATTCTCTTGGCTCTCGCTCTTGCAATTGATTCCCTTTACATTTGTAATGGTGCATTTGAATTTGATATGTCCTGTTGGATTGTACCAAGAACAACTAATTAATCTCAGTGTGCATACTTCCATCCTTTTAACCTGCTCTGATGAGCTTGAAACAGCTCTAATGGAGGCAGTCAAGCAAGATAATCATCTGGAACTGATTGCGAGGGTATATTTAATGTAGATTGTTATTCAATCATCCAAAATTAGCTCAAGACTTTTACTTATTCAAGATATCATACAAACGCTGGGAAAAGCTAATTCGGCATCTAAGTGTAATAATAATAGTAGTGGTAGCAGTAGTAATTTTTTCTTCCATTCAAAATCTTATGGTGGCCTATGGCTTGCTAGGTTTACTAATGTGTTCAAAATCATGCAGGTTGAGCAATTGGAGCAGGAGGTAGCTGGGTTACAGCAAGCCCTAGCTGGAAAGAAAGAAGATGAAGGTTTCACCAGCTTGAAATGCAAAACGAATTAGCGAAACTCGTGCACTAAGGACAATGTTGAATCTATCTGCATGCTACAGGTCCTAATGCAGCTAGAGCAGGAGACAAAAATTGCTAAAGATCCTCGCAGAAAAGCAAACAAGATGTCGCTGTTCACAAACACGAGGCTCGTCTGCTTCAGGTACCCACTAGCACAATTTCAAGTAATTATCGTTATCAATTCAAGAAAGCTTTAAGAATCAAGAGTACGCCTTATTCTGGAAATCTCCAGCCAATACAGTAAGTATATATGCAGGAAAAGTATGATAAGGCCATGGCTTCAAATGCTAAGATGGAAAAGCGACTGTTAGTGACACAAAGTTCGTTGGAGCCTACCCGTCAATATAAATCTGGCCTTTCCAGAGCACTTCCTCCCCCGAGGTATAAATTTTATAAATATCATACTTCAGATTTTTCTAGGGTTGTTGGATTATCATTGATTTAATTAACTTTTGCTTGTGCCTCTAATGTCAATTAAGTTTTAATCTAGTCTATTCAACTTTACAGGGTGGATCCAATTTTGCTCTTTCATTACGTCCGCATTCAAGATTTAGAGTATGTTTAGCTTTTAATTTGAGACCATGGTTTTAGCTTAAAACCATAATTTCAAAAAGTAATAAATAAATATATTTCGAAAATACAGAATATATTTTGAATCCAAAATCATAATTTTAAAAAGTGGTAAACAAATATAGTAACCAAATGTATTATTTTTATTGAGCTTACCTGGTTCACTGACAACCAAGTCAAGTCAGAAAATTATTAGATTTGACATTACATTTAAATAATAATTTTTGCGACTTCGAGCCAGAAAATTGAAATTGAATATTTTGAAGCTAGAAATACAAAAAATGTGATGAGTTTGATAATATCCGGATGTATATGATCGAGAGCAGCTTTAGATTTCTTTTATTTTCTGTACTTTTTTTTTTTTAATAAAGAACCTATTCAAACAGCTTAAGGATTGCCCACGTTTAAAATAATTAGAAGTTTCCAATAGGATGTTGGAAGTTCAACTTAATGGCGGGGTTTGCATTATGATATCATTAACTGTAGGGCCGGCCTGTCACCAAAACCAAGGGAAGAAAAGCCCTCAAGGAAGATAGGTTTACTAAACGTTGGACTTAATTGGCGTGACAAAGGCAAGGTAATAATAATTTCCTATGCTTTTTCCGCTCTCGATCTCCAGCCTGACATATTCAAGTGCAAGAATTCAACAGGCTATTCCTTGACATCAAATTCACATCCAATGCAGTTTCTTGATCATTCATACATGAAAAATACCGTTTTGGGTATCTGGAAATGTCTCTAAATTCCTCAATATGGCCTTTTGGTTGGCATTGGCTGTTGTTTGGATCAGGGAAAGCCAATGCGTGTGGAGGAATCTTGTGAACTGTGAAGGCAGGTCTAACCAAGGAACTGACACTGTCCCTCCAGAAGAACAAGCCTGATAGAACAGTCTCTGCGGAAACTCAAAGCTCATTATTCTCCTGCCTCAGTACATCCGAGTAAATTACCTGACTTGATTGTTTCTGCATAATTAGAATTTTAGTCTCTTTCGGCCTTTTTCTTTTTCCAGTGAAATATAATTAATTTCAATCAATGTTAATATAAAGTTCATATCAAGCTGTGTCGTTTATAAATTATGAACTATGTATAGCACTATCTTAAAATCCATACAACATGGAAAAATGTTCAGTCCAAATGTAAAATTTGTTTTAACATTCATTGTTGATAGAGTTATTGACGGTGATCATATTCTATGTGGGTAACTTCAGTTAAACTTCTGCCATGAGATACAAGGCACACGCATTACGAACCCAGCAAGAAATGGAAATTAAAGGGAAAAGGAAGTGAAAAATACCGTAATAGCTCCAATGGAAATAGGAGCAGTTCAATGCACCCTCTTCACATAAAAAAAAAAAAGATCACAAGGTTTTTCAGCGACTATGCTCTGACCTGAGAAATAAATAATAACCACAAAAGAACAACTGATACTAACTTCTATAAACATATATCTTTGCTTTAGAGCTACAAGTAAAAGGTTGCTTCAAACCAACGTGAAAATCACCAAAATGCGATCAGTTCCATATATATATATATATATATATCATCTTCCTCTCCTGGCAGTAGGAGTGGCAGGTGCAAGGCGAGGGCTTTGAAGAGAGTGCGAATTGCTGTCATAAGTTTGGGAAGCAAGGTAAGACAAGGCAGTGACGACATCAGCGATAACTGGCCGCATAGTTGCTTGCTCCTGAACACACATTGCTGCAACAGCAAGGGCTTGATATAAGCCTCTGGGAGGATACTGACCTTGGAGCATTGGATCAGCCATTTGTGAAAATTTCCTTCTATCTTTAAACAAGGGTCTAGCCTGCAATTTATCCACCGATCAGGATGGTCTATCCCAAAGTTACTTTTCAAACTAATCAAATTACTCAATAGGAGCAAGACTCGGTCGTGCCATTACATCGTACGATTAAATGTATTGAGTTCTTCAATTTCTTATTGATCGCAAACCGAAAACAAAAAAAAGGAAAAGGTCAAAGACAATCAATGTGAGATGCAATTTGAAAGTTCACCATAAATTTGGAAGCTAGCTTCAATCATCATAATTGCATGAAAATTTTCCCCTTTGATAATAGGATTGCTTAGTGAGAGGAGGAGACAACAGAACAGGAGGATCAGGAATCGTCTTACAAGAGGGAGGAAAACACCAACCTAATGAATGATCCTAAAGGAGTGTAAATCCAGCAAGAAGGACTTATATATGACATGTTTGTTTATGTTTAATTAAAAGGTGATCGAGAACTATGGTAATGAAAAATAATTGAATACCATAAACTCTCAACCCCAAGTAAAACTGCAGGTAATAGTTTCCAAGCATGGCCAAATCATATGGAACCACACTTCCTTTATTTTATTCACCGACCATCCATTAGATCTAGTTCATTCACATTGTCACTGTTAGATCATCAAGCAACCCCAGCGAATGATATAAGCAGCAAGACATTCTTACCCATGCAACAAGATTCTGCTCTCCCGCAGCTTTTGTGCTGTCAATTGCTTTCCTTCCTGTAATTATTTCCAGAAGAACTATGCCAAAGCTATAAACATCTGATTTCAGAGTCAGTTGACCTGTCATTGCATACTCTGGAGCACAATATCCATAGGTACCCATAACCCTTGTGGATACATGGGTGTTTTCCCCGACAGGTCCAAGTTTAGCCAAACCAAAATCAGATAACTTTGGATGATACCCTTCCCCAAGCAAAATATTTGAACACTTCAAATCTCGGTATATGACTGGAGGGTTTGCTTTGTCATGCAGATATTCCAATCCCTTTGCTGCCCCAGCTGCAATTTTCATTCGCGTGTTCCAGTCAAGCTGTTTTTTGGCAGGAGAAATATCTGCAAATCAAAACGCATAATTAGTTAGTGCCTCCAATAAGACCATCATATGCAATTCAAAGATATGGAAGTAACAAGCATGCAGATCTGAGATACATATACCATATAAGTGGTCTTCCAAGGATCCTAATGGCATGTATTCATAAACTAGAAGCCTTTGATCTCCATCAGCACAATAACCAATAAGGTTGACAAGGTTAGGGTGGTGAAGTAGACTTAACATCAACACTTCAACAAGGAATTCTCTATTCCCCTGCAGCCCATCTCGGTCAAGTTGCTTTATTGCAACAACCTACATTCCCCAATGAAAAGTGATGAACTGAGCAAAAGGACAATAAGAAAGAAAAGGGGAGTAAAACTTGATTGCCCAGCAAGTTTCTCCCGTTCTGTGTAGACAAAGTAATCATCCGAAAACAGACCCACCTGATTAGAACTTTCCAAACGCCCTTTGTAAACCCTACCAAATCCTCCCTCTCCCAAAAGACTTTCTGTCCTAAAATTTCTAGTAGCATTTGCCAACTCACGGAATGTGAAAGTCTGAGCTGCAATGTGATCAGAGTTCCCATTTTTAGAAGGATCTCTGGAACTAGTAGATGAGTTCCTCTTCAACTTCCCTGTAAACAACCACCCTAAATGATTAGAGGAGGGACAAGAAGAAGCAGAAGCTCTGCCTGGTTCATATTTAGATTTCATCGGCCTTTTCCATGTTCATCCTGTCTCTTGAAATCTTGAAAATATTATGGAGCAAGTTTGGCTGTACAAGCCCCAGCAGGATGTGGCTAACCATCATATAAATCTGAGACTTAAATTGGTCTTGCCACGTAGAATGAATCAATCCAAACTACGATCTTAAGAACAATTTTTAAGTCTGCATTTGCTTTGTGAATGTGGAAACCAATAATACCAAAGGAAGCAGCTCAAATGAGAGTTTTTCTACCATTATGAAGGGTGAAAACTGCCAAAATATTTTCATGGCAGTTTACTTTCGTGAAGCATCATCTAAAAATCTAAATTCTAGTAATGCAAGATCCGAGTAATGTGATGGAAGAGAACCCAGAAAAACACAACAAAAGATTAAATACAAAAGCATTCATCACTATCAAATCACAGCTATCCGCATTGAGGAAATTCACATATTTTGGCATACTAGGTACACGAAGCTCAATTAAGCTTCACCGTCGCTAGAAATTCTCAAATAATTTCATACCGAGGCTGCAATAGAAATCCTCAAATCACTATCGTAAACTTTTTAATGCCTGGCTTGCCATGCTAAAATTAATTACTGTATCAGTACCTGGAGTAGTTTTGGTTTGATCCACCGAATTCTCCTGCACTTCCGTCTTCTTTATTTTACTCTTACTCTTCTTCTTACCGTTTGGATTTCCAGAACATGGAATCCAACCCATGCTTCCTCTTCCTTTCTCCCTAGCAATGCCGGACACGGCAGTAATCTAGAAGATTCCAGATGGCCCAACAATCAGTAACTCCAATTCACTCGAATCATGGCAGACCCAAGCCCGATATTGACCTCACAGCGCTCGGGAAGCTACAATTGGAAAAGAGACAGCACAAAAACAACACAACACAGTGATCGCCGAATCTGAATCGCCTAATTGCTTCTCATATCTCACAGCTTTCCATTCCCCTCCAGAAATTCCGTCATTGGTGTCCCTTCGGTCGGAGAAACCCCATCGGTGTGTGAAGCGGGGTGCCTCAATGGATCACCACCGAAGACAGGTTGGAATGCACAAATGATGTCGCTTGAGGGCCAATCCCTCTAATAGAATATTTGCTTTTAGGATTGAAGTTAAAAACTGTCACAAAATGTCACGCTAACCACTCCCATGAGCACCCCTCCCACATTGTTCCATTCGAATCTATACACTGAAATGATTTTATGCTGCTTTTGGAAGTTTGGAATTTTCATATTATATATATATATATAATTCTCTGTGACATTTCAGCATGAAATAAATCTCAATGATCAGGGATTTGGCCGCCCCCAAAGTTCAAAACTTTTAGCAGATAACTGATGAAGTACTAACAGCTGTAGATCTTAATGAAACTAGTATCATTATCACAGGGTGGGTCTCACAATTACTCCATAACTTTTCTTTTCCCTGTACTGGGTTCTTTCTCCTTTAAGTCAATAAAAGTGGCTTTAGAAGAAACAAAGGATCATGATAACATGGAAGAATTATTCCAATGGTCGAAGAAGTGTGTTGCTTGATTTGTTTAAAATTTACACTTTGAGATAAATTTGACGTCAAAATTCAGATTAACTCATTTTTTTTAAAAAAAACTATCATGTTAGAGTGAATCGCTACAGACGAGAAATGATTTGTATGAATCGAGATGTAAATATTGACACACAAATAATAACGATAGAGTCGTCGTTTTCGTCTAGCATTGGCAGTTTTTTACTTTTTTTTTTTCTTTTCAATATGGACAGTTAATTTCTGTTTTCTTAGTTGACACTCGTCTTTTTCAAATTTTTTTTGAGTGATAAGTGACGACAATTACATATCTTTTATCCTCAAAATTTTTACATGAAGTTTGAATCATGACTTTTCTTAAAATAAATTTTGCTTCGTCCAATCTTAATTATAACATTTTGTTTATTTATTAATTCTTAATTAACCTTTATTTTGATATTTCTTAGTTAACTAAACAGCCTCCTGCATCCTGAATCCTGATCTAGTAAAATAGTAACGTCTTTCAATTAATGAGCTTCATTAAGTAATTTTAAAAATAAAAAATGAAACGAGTTTTTAAAACAACTCTTTATTTATTAATGTATGTGAAGTTATCATTATGGCTAATAACTACTGAAATACGCTTCAATTAAATAAGCAGTAGGTTTTAAATTAAGGAGAATTGAAAAAAAGTTTTCCATTAAAAAATTAATTGGAAAATAGGACTTTCCACATTATATATAATTGAGCAGATCCCATTTTACAATTAATTATCTAATAGAAATTTTTTTCTCAATTCTCCTGGGCAGAAAAATAAGCATATAGAATCATGCAATCAAATCCCTAATGAGTAGCTTCACTTGTTTAATATTTTATATTGATATTCAACAATCAAATGGGCAAAGAGATTCAGCCCCGGTTAAAAAAAAACGAAAGGATTTGATTGACATGGGTAGAAAAATTGGTTCTCCGT